>VHZZ01000392.1:122309-139265 GCA_009801015.1 Silene noctiflora | reverse complement strand
GTTTGCCGGCGACTGATCGTTGGAGGTGATCGGAAATGGTGAACGGAAGTGGTGATGGGAGATGAGGGAATAGAGGAAAAAATTAATTGGGTGAATGAATGAAAAAAATGATAAGGGTATTATTGTAAAAGTCGTATGTGAAAGAGTAATATCCGTATGTGAAAAAGTACGTCCCTTTTTTTTTCATGGTCTTTGTAAAAGCAAAATGGCTCACTTACTGTGCTTTTTATTGTGAAGTGTCGGTCAATCGATGTAATTTGTTCAAAAACTACATTTTTTGTGTTGATTGTTGGAGTAAGATGTTGCTCCAAACATAATATAGTAACTTGTCCAACATTGGTAGAATAGTGGGGGGTTACTTCTTTATATATCAGAGCTAATTATTTAGTGTTAACTAGATAATAGTGGAGAGCCTCTAGTCTTCCCATACGCGCGCCGTCGCCGCCGTCCGTCTGGCTCGTGATGGGGCTATATTTTTGCTCCGAGACCAAACTATTTGCTCGGATTTTAGTTGTTAGAATTCTAATCGTTAGAACATTATTACACAATAATGTTCACTTTTTGAACTCGTGATTAAAGAGTTATGACCAATCAAACATTTTAAACAAATAAAGTTTAACCAATTATATCTCATAACCGGGAGTTGAGAAAGTGACGTAATAATTCTAGGGGGATTTTTTTTATGATTACAAATTCTTGTTTCAGACAGACCATTTTCATCTTTTAAAAAAAACGGCATTTTGTGATCATTTTTATGAGTCAAATGTAACTACAATGATAATTGGATACTAGATAGATATGTAAAGATTTTTATTTATAAGTATGATCTCTATTGATAAATCAAATTAGGGTTTTTGATTGATTGGAAAATCAAATTAGGATTCAGAATTCATTTTTACTAATTTGTAAAAAATATACATATTAGGTACTAGTATTAACTACCAATTTATCCTTTCATTTATGTTTCTTGCTGCTTAGTGGTTACATTACGCGTACTCTTGAGGAAGGGTTAGACGCCGTACGCGGGCCTATTAAAATAAAAAGTTGGCGCTATATTCACAGCTTTTTTTTACCCGTAAGATCGATAAAAGAGACAATTTTATTCAAAATACTAAAAACAACATCACGGATACAGAATATGGCGCCGTTCTTTTAGATTTAAAGTCACCCTCTTTAAGTTCAGTTCAGCTCTTATACGTTCAGTTCAGTTCAGTTCAGTTCAGCTCTTATACGTTCAGTTCAACTCAGCTCTTATACGTTCAATTCAGCTCCTATAAGTTCAGTTCAACTTCTATAAGTTCAACTCAATTCAGCTTTTATAAATTCAGTTCAGTTCAATTCCTATAAATTCAGTTGATCTCTTATAAATTCAATTCATATTTTAACTCAGCTTCTAAGGCCTCGTTTGGTTGCCCTCATAAAAATGGGTGAATTGGAAAATCCCATGATTTGGAAAAATAGAAGATGTTTGGTTACTCATTTTCCCATGAATTCCAAACTCCTCCATTATATGGAGGAGTTTAATTACCTAGCCCTCCCTAGCTAATTGAAAACTCCTGTGTCAATTCAATTTCAGGATGTGAACCAAACGCTTTTTGGGCAATTCATATGAACTGACCAATTCATGTGTTTTGTAAAATCATGGGAAACTAATTCCCGCATGACAACCAAACGAGGCCTAAAAGTCTAAAAAAACCGAAACTTAGCAATACCCGCCCGAATTTAGCTTGAGAGTTGAGTCATGATCCACTCTATTTATATGTCTTAATTAATATTCTCTCCGTTACTCAAACGGAATTTCAATTACACAAATTTATTCACTCTCAATTAACTCAATTATTCCAGATTGTTGATTCGATAATGGACACGCAATCATCATCATCATCATCATCATCATCATCATCATCACCATCAACAACAATCTAAGCCAAGTATTAATCCAGTAATTTCATTTATCAAACTCTTCTACATTCATATGGAATTCATTGTTTTAACGGATTAGGGTTTGTATTTGTTGCATTTTAGTTCATATAAATGCGCTGTTATGATTAAATTAGTTTAATTTCTGGCTTGCGATTAGGTTATCTTCTTCAAATTAATGACATTTCAAGCAATTTAATGTGTTTTTGATGATTATGTATCAATAAAGTACAAACATGTGATTTATGGAGTAAATTTGTTTAATTGTATTGAACTGTTATTTATTTGTGATTTTTTTGGATTTGTTTGGCTTGTGATTAGGTTATCTTCTTCAAATTTAAGGACATTTCTAGCAATTTAATGCGTTTCAGGATTATTATGTATATACTTATAAAGTAAAAAAATGTGACGAGAAATTTACGGAACAATGGCTATCTACAATTGTTTCGTACCTGTTCAGTGTGGTAACTTGCAGGGTTACCGAATTTGCTTAAAACTCTAGCGAACGGTAAACTGATTCATATATACTTCTCCGTCTCAATCATTTATTTACCTTTTATATTCTCTGTGAGGAGTATATTGAAGTATTGAACAAAGGTAAACAAATGATTGGGACGGAGGGAGTATTCTGTATTTGTATTACTTCGTATTTTGATGTTTGGTTTAATCCATCATCTTCGGCATACTAAGTGTGTATCAAGCATCTGATGCATGCGTATTATGTATTCGTATTGGGGTGAACCACGAAGAAGACAACCTTGGTTCTAAGTTATACTCCCTCTCTTCAATTCTACACACCCCATAAAAAATGGACTGTAGTGTTTTAAGGGAGGGAGTTACTGTTTTCCGTTTTTCGCCATGTCCTTTGGTTCAATTTAGCCAAATCCTTGCTCTAGTATGATTAATTGTTGTCTTTGTTTGTTATTAGATTTATTTGTCTGATTGTAGTAATTGATTAGTGATTAGTGATTGATGATAGCTGTATACTTATATTACTAAAAAAAATTCTGAAATTTATTTGAATTTGCTCACCTGGCATGTTTAGCTAGGTTTGCTCATCTGGCTGGGATACATGCATAGCAATTACCGATTAGCAAGTATTTAGTAAAGCAGTTTTACACTATGGTATTGTAAAGACATGGATGCTCATATTGTACATAATCTTTTATAGATGTATATGTGTCAAATAACATGCGTTTGTATAATAATACATCGTTAAAATGCCTTACAGATACGTGTGTACATGCAGGCCGTCATACAGCCAAGATGTCTATTCTGTTCTCTGTGCTACAAAAGTTCATTCCTGCGCGGCTGCGCCCTGTTGTTGCTGCCACTGATGGGTATATCTCTTGTCAGTTGCTCCTACTTGAATCTTTTGAATTTTGAGTTTGCTTTTGCATTTAAGTTCTGTCGGTTAGCGTATATGTTCCCTTATTGGAGCCAATATATGCAGCTGCAAAAGATTTGCCGTAGCATAAGCAGTTACCTATGTGCATTCAAGTTCTGTCGGTTAGCGCATATGTTCCTAAGATTTAGAAGTAGTATATTTCCCATCTCTATGACGTGTCATAGTGCTTATGATGATCCGTAATTGGGTGCTGTTGAGGTGCACTAGATGAATTTTATTTGTGTTCTTAGGTTGGACTTTGTGTTCGTAATAGCTCGAGGTGCTATAGAGACGTACTAAAGCAGTTACCTATGTGCGTGTGATGGTTTGGCCACAATCTTTGAACGACTCAGGAAATCTTTCTAGTGTATTCGCTAAACTCGAGGTGTAAGCATAGTTTTATTACCGTTTTATGACACATGTCATGTATCACGGAACTTTCACACTATTGACGCTATAATGTGTGATGTGAAGGTCTCATTGAAGTTTGACAGGTTCAAGAGCAATTCACTTGTTATAAGTTATTGCCTTACTTTATCAAATTTAATGATGCTTAAATAATTAACCCTCCCTTTCCCTAGAAACCTTTAACATAACAATTTTACACCATTAGTGGAGGACTGTTGGAGTACTGACATGAAAAAAGCATGTTTATCATTTGTTTTTTGTCCCACGTTGAAGTTTATCAGACTGCTCACTCCTTTGTTTGAGTTAGTTTTCAAAGGCTTTTGCATAAGTTTAGAGGGCTTTTCTTCCACACGCGGGCTGCTGTTGTCCGGCTGAGCTTCGGCGAGGGTAGAGCGCCAGTGGTGCGGGCTTCCTATCATTTTTGGGTCCGAGTTTGTACCTACATTTACTATTTTATGAGCATGGTACATCTTAGCCAAATACACTCTTCATCAGTGCTTGAGTCCTCATTGTTTGTCCTTGAAAATATTTGTTGGACTGTGGTGAGCAGTGAGTGATTGATAGATAATACTTGTGTGAGTAGTCAAATTGACAATGTTACTTCGTGGCTATTCTGAAGTTTTAATGTGTATTAAAAGCTGACCCATTATAGTTGGTCCCTTATTGTGATGTGTTCACATGGCAGGGATGCTGCAAAAAGATTGTTTCACACTCATATTTTGTTGCTGCTATCGCTAATGTTAGGAGTCTTCAAACGGCTGAACCAATTGGAAGTTCTTCTACTGACGTGGTATGTTTCCTGTCTAGGTGGTAGTATTAAATTTGTTTATCAGATGATAAGGGTTACTTTGACCCCTACAATTACATT
Source organism: Silene noctiflora (assembly GCA_009801015.1). Taxonomy (NCBI): domain Eukaryota; kingdom Viridiplantae; phylum Streptophyta; class Magnoliopsida; order Caryophyllales; family Caryophyllaceae; genus Silene; species Silene noctiflora. The sequence continues at coordinate 134,682 of VHZZ01000392.1, read as the reverse complement.
GGAGAATGTTCTAGTTATTCCTGGAGTTAGACAGAACTTACTTTCTGTTAGTAAGCTTGTAGAGCAGTCTAAAATGACAGCAATTTTTACTCCTACTGAATGTATATTACAAGACCATTCAAGTAAAACCATTCTTGGGAGAGCTAGAAAGATTGGGGACCTCTACAAGCTTAGGCCAGCAGCAGGGAGCATGTCTGGAAGGAATAAACCAGTGGCAGGGAGCTATACTGGCATGAATACTAGAATAAGTAGTTGTAGTTATAGAAATGCACTAAATAATGCTAGTAGCAGAGTGTTCAATGTAAAAACTTTTGATACACCGCTTGTTCATGATAGGTTGGGGAATACCTCTTTTGAGAAGTTGCAGCATGTAATAGGGTTAAATAAGCAAATTCTTAAGCAATTTCATTGTGAAACTTGTGCAATTGCCAAGCATCATGCTCTTCCTTATACAAGAAGCCTTTCTCATGCTTATTTTCCCTTTGATTTAATACATGCTGATTTATGGGGTTCTTATAGGACACTTTCTTTAAATGGAGCAAGTTATTTTCTTACTATGGTCGATGACTGCTCAAGGTCTACTTGGACTTTCCTTCTCCAGAATAAAATGCAAGTACCAGCTATTATTAACCAATTTTTAAATCAAATAAATACACAATTTGACAGCAAACTCAAAGTATTTAGAAGTGATAATGGTTCAAAGTTCTTTCAGGAACAGTGTGATGAGATGTTTAGTGACATAGGTATCATTCATCAAACCAGCATGGCTGGTAGACCACAGCAAAATGGCCGTGTTGAAAGAAAACACAGGCATTTAATTGAGACTGCAAGGTTTTTAAAATTGCATGCTCATTTGCCTGCAAAATTCTGGGGTGATTGTGTCCTAGCAACTACATATCTTATTAACAAAATGCCAACCTCAGTGCTTGATTGGAAAACTCCATATGAAGTTTTGTTTCAAGAAAAAATCCAAATATGAAGAATTAAGGGTATTTGGTTGTCTATGTTATGCTAGTATTCCTTTGGAGAACAATGATAAGTTTGCAGGGAAAGCTAGGAAATGTATTATGATTGGCTATCCTTTTGGCAAAAAAGGATATAAAATTTATGATTTTGGCAACACAAAAGCTTCTTTAGCAAAGATGTGAAGTTTCAGGAGAATATTTTTCCTTTTAAACAAATTATGTTAGATCAATTGACAAAATATTCAGCAGATGCAACTTCTGATGATCTTCTTTCATTGGTCAATCATGTCTCTTCTCAGCATCTTATATTACAAAGTAGCAATATTCCTACAAATAATGGTCCTTGTACTGCAATTCCTGTTTCTACACCAGTTTCTCTATCTACTGGTACAGGCACAGCAGAACATGTGGCATCTACTGTATTTCCTGATAATCCTACTGATGTAAGGATTTGTCGTCAACTCCCAATCAAAAACAATTTATAAAAAACCGAATTAAGTAGTATAATAAGGGTGTCGAATCACAAGGATGGCGGGGGTTTACACTTAGTTTGCTCAAGTCGGAAGTTTAGTCAAGCAAATATAAAGGTGAGAGTTTCACTACCAACTAAAATAAATTAAAGCAAGCAAAGCAACGATTTAATGAAAACAATTGATAAAAGGCTAGGGTAGTCGGGTTCTCCTAAGCAAGACAACTAGGCAAGGGTGTTTGGAGGTTAAGGATGACTATCTAACCTAGGAATGAAGACTAATCTCTTAGCTTATCCTTAAGATGAACACAAAGTCATCACGATGTATACGCACTTATCATGAACATACTATCAAGCATCCCTACAACTTTTGTTCATAAGGAAACTAGGCAAAAGATGAAGAAAGGCATGCACTTTCATACACACAATACATCAAACACCTTCCATGCATGACTCACAAAGGCTAAACATTTTCACCCATAAACCAAATATCAACAACCCTTAACCATAGTTAAACCCCTCTTAGGTTCCCCCTAAACCCTAGAAGGGAACTACTCACACATGATGGGGGCAAATGTAAACAATTGAGAGAAAGATCACAAGTGTAACAATAAACATGATGTAATTTAAAGCAACAAGAAAAAATGAAGTTAAAATGTAAACTAATGATTAATTAACTTAAGGGAGAAGAGATTATCAAAGAGATTCTTCAATTTCTCCAATTACAACCCCAAGATATAAATGTAAACTATTGTACTAATGCTAAATCTAGGCTAATTAACAATTAATTAAGGAAAGATTAAAGTTTTGATTAAGAAAAGTTGAAATGCTTAAACTAGGGTTCTTAGTTCTAGGTAGTGTGTTATTACAATTAAGGAGGGGATATTTATAGTTTGTCTCAAAATTGGGTCAAAATTACAACATGGGCTTCAACTCGTAACAGGTGGCCCGAGCCGGTTGACCAGCCGCCGTGGCCGTGTCGGCTGGGAGTTTTCTTTAAGTTCTTAGCAAAATTGAAAGTCACCAGGTATGCACAGCTGTCGATGGCCTGACCGGCTGGGAGTCTTGTATAAGTTCTTGAGAAAACTGAAACCATCAGGTATGCACGGCGGTCAAACGGCTGCCGATGGCCTGACCGGCCGGGAAGCTTCTGTAAGTTTTTCCCAAAGTCTTCAAACTTTCATCCTCGCACTTTTTTCTTTTTTAAATAATACTAGTGTGACATGCTAAAAATTTTTTTTAAGAGGGAATGATGTTAAGTAGTGCTTTGATTTTCGATTGTGAGTGGTTTCTGTAAATGAATTAATCTACTTTTCTTGTTATTTGTGATATATTCTGGTGATATTTGATCCATTTATGATGAAAACTTTGATGGGTATGGATTAAGTTGGGTTAATTTGTAGTGGGTTGTTCAAAGATTTGATTTATTTTCTTGGGGCGTAGTGATAATGCTATTTGAACTTGTGACATTTAAAAGTAATTTAATTTGATTAGTTTTCGAGTTTGCTTTGCAATTCGCCAATTGTGTTATCTACTCCGTATAAATTCCGAAAAAGAGGTGAACTTTTGTAGTAAATGGTTATCTACAAACTTGTACATGGGATATCCTCTGTATAAATTCCGAAAAAGAGATGAACTTTTGTAGTAAATACACTTATTAAGGGACGACAAAGACTGTTTGAGTAGCTGTCAGTCAATTTTGTCGTTGGAAATATTTGTTGGATTATAGTGAGTAGTAAGTGGTGGCAATTCTGAATTAAATTGTAATCTGTATTAAAAGCTTTCCCGGTATGATTGATCCCTTATTTTGATATGGTCACATGGCAGAGATGCGGCGAAAGGACTGTTTTACACCCAGATATTTTGTTCCTGCCGCCACTGATGTCATGAGTCTTCAGAAAGCTAAAACATTTGGGAATTCTTCTACTGACGTGGTATGTTTCTTGTAAAGAATGCATTCAACTTCTGTCGTATTTCTGTAGTGTTGCAGCTCGCTATTCCTGTTTGTTATCATACTCTGAGTTACCTTGGCTATTCCTATTTCAGCCATTCAATGTTGTCTGATATCTGATATGCAATACCGTAGACACACTAATGTTAAATTCTTTTTTCAAGATGGTTGGTTCGCCAGAAATTTTAGGATGATTGTGCTTTAACTTCAAAATTTTAGGAGATGAACTAGAATGCTTCTATGCAGTCACCACAAGATTGGGAAAACACAATTGTAATTGTTCAAGTTAGCGTTCAACTGGTAAGAACAAAATATAAATATTTGGGTTTAAATTGTGAATTAGGGTGAATTCTTGGTGCCAAATGGCATTTTTGAGAGTTGATCTTGGAATTGGTGTCATGGCTTGATCACAGTCCTATACTCCTGTTGCTTTAATTTTTCATAATCCTGATATTTAAAATCGCTTCCCAGGGCTCTCTAAGCAAAGGCCTTTGCCAGGCTGAAGGAGGTGTTGTGATTGACACTGCCTTAAAAATGGCGTCATAGTAACTATTGAAGGTTAGATAACTTGGCCGCATTTCCATGTTGCGGCCTACATATAAAACTTTGGTGGGGAAAATGCATTTATCAGCGTAATATTTTTTTTTTTTGACAAATTAATAGTGCATGTGGTAGCTACTTTTTGTTTAATATTTGTCAAAGGTATTAGTGTATTATCTCCGGTCACTTATAAATTTAGCTCTTGGATGGCCAAAAGAATGTCAATAAGATGTGAAGGAAATAAGACATAAGGAAATATGCAGGTCACAGATCACAAATTCACAACGGCCGTTAATAAGACACGGAAAAAAATAAAGATTACAAAAAGGTAGTCAGGAGTAAGATACTCTTAAAACTTTCTCAAATGCAGAATTATCAGAATAGAGATTATAAAAGTTGAAAGTCAACTATTAATACATCTTTTTTTATTATACACATTCCCATCATCTATATGTTTAAAACCTCTGAATAATTCACCTAGAAGGGACAATGATGACTAGTAGTTAATGATATTGTCCAACACATACTCGGATACATGTTTCTATTTTGTACATTATTCACACATGATTATTTAATTTCAATTTTCTCTCAATACATAAGTGAAAATATATCTAACTTTTATAATTTTTGTAAATACGTAGTTAAAGATATTTATCGCGTAAAACACGCGTTGACAAATGTGAAAAATCAAATGTGTAGTGTGGAGTTGAATGGAGGGAGTACTTAATATGATAGTACTAGTATTATACGAAAATGAGAACACATCCGTCCGGTTATTTGTTTACCTTTGGTTGGCACAAAGACGAGTAGGGGACCATTTATGGATATTGTGATTGAATGACAATTGGATAATAGGTTATGTGCTTATGTGGATGAAGAAATTACCTTTAAAAAAATCCCTAATATAGAAAGTTAAACAAACGAATGAATCGCCCAAATATGAAATAGATAAACAAATAACCGGAATGGAGGGAATTGGATTCAATCAATGATCTGATATGTTAGAATAAAATGAGGAATTAAAAATTACAACCAACAAGTATAATGCAGTTTAAGTACAGCTAACAGAGGTGAGGTGGGCAGAAGGTAAGAGTAATTAGCTGTAGTGAAATTAATATAAAATGCTGACTGCAGTTTGAGTAATTTAATTATTATAGATTAGAGATCTGGATCATGTCCGTATAAGTAAAGCATACTCCCAATTTGATAAGTACACAGTTGCGATCAAAAACTTCAGAAATCAATTGCTTTTGTTCAGTCTTCTTTGTTTCTTCAACCATTCCGAATCCCGCTGTAAGTTCTAATGAAAATATTCTCGTTTGCGTTTTCATCAACCTTTATTTTTTTTTTTTTTTTTTTTTTTCAATTCTTATTTCTTGCTGCCTACATTAGTCATACTCTTCTGCCAAGCCAAGAACAGAAGTTCTTTTTCCGCGTTGTGTATGGAGTAAGTCTCCCGAGAGACGAAATCTCGATAAATATATGTGGCCGTGTTACAACTTGCAGTAAAAGTGATGCAAAATTTTTAAAAATAGGTACGTATTGTAGATTAGGACTTGCTAATAAAGATAGTCACAATATATGATAAAATAGCTACGTTTGTTAAGTAAACATGTACCAAATGAAATGACCTCATATTGATATACGATAAAAGATATTAAGGTTATGGAAAAAATGGGCTTTCAATTAATTATTGAAAGACCGTTTCTCCAAAGTCTGTCTGTGATAGACTAGAAAATTCTAGTCTATGAGATCTCGTTTATCAGATTTTTTAGGTATTCCAGTCTGGGCATGTTCAACAAATTCGTTATATCAGCAAATAACCCCTTCTTTCACCCCCAACCACCGCCGTAATCATCTCCTTGACTACCACCCTAACTCATCAGCAATTGAACATTACAGTTAATTAAACTTGACGGCAACTTGAGCAGTTAAGTAATATTGTAAAGCGCATACACCCAGCTTAACAACAGTACAGTTGCACAAACTTTGGAAACCAGTTGGCTTTTTTTTTCAGTCTTCTTTGTTTCCTCAACCTTTCGTAACACAAGTTCTAACAAAAACTAGTTTTAAACGCGTGCAACAAAATTGCAAGGGTATGGTTTCTGAGAAAAATTAATTGTACTATATTAGTATAATTAAAATTCTCTTACAGATGTTGTTTGGCCAAGCTTTAAGAGTGTTTTTCTAACTTAAAAAGCTGAAATTAGGCCAAACACTATAAATTAGGGATATTTAAAACTACTTTTAAGAAGTCAGAAATTCATTATTGACCCCAAAAAGTAGAAGTAGCTATTTTATACTTCTCTTTCTACATTTCACAAAAGAGCCAAAATTTTTGATTTTTCGGCATAATTTTGATATACGACAGTCAAACTTTACTTTGTATTCAAATGATGATTTTACAAATAACATGATTAATAAAAAAAAAAACAAAAAAGCTGGATGAAAGTAGTTAGGTCAAACATATAAATTTTATAAGAAGTAGTTTTTATAAAAGTATGACCAAACAACTAATTTTTTTTCCAAAAAGTAGCTTATGAAAAAACTCCTTTTAAAAAGGAAAAGCTATTTTACACAAGTAAGGCCAAACAACAACTATATTTTAAATAATCTATTCTGCTTTTATACATTCTTTGATATGTTATATAATGTAACCATCGTTTTTTTTCCATTTATATATGACATCTATTATATAGATATATTATTTACGCCTACCATTATCGCAAATAAAACGGCATGCCCTTCTTACTTGTGAGTTCTGACACAATATGAACAATGGTAAAAAAAATTTAACAAGTACAATACGATTGCCGTAAAAATATTGTATTCAATTTTTTTTCCAAAGTATTTTATCTTGCTTTATTTTTTAATTCATACCCATAAAAAGGCTTATAGGCATGGATTAATGATACATAATAGATTTAGAGATAGAAATGGTTAAATGATGAAATTAATTTTCTCCTTCAATCATGGAGGTATGGAGGCCTACCACTTTTTATTTTTCCCTAAAATTAGGGAGCTAATGAGTACAAGACTTTTCTTTTATATATATAGAAGATTCTTCTCTTTTGTTTTTCATTCATCGACCGTGAATCTTATTATTTCTTCATTTTTAGTTTTCGGAATCATGGAGGCATGGACCGGGATGTTATGGCTTTTTCCTTAAACAAAATGTTAAGTGTAGTGTTTATGTATGCGATGAGTGTAATGTTTATGTATGTGACAACACACAACTAGTTATTAAAGTACATGAATACTTGTTTGAGACAAATATATCCATCATAAACACAAAATAAATCAAATAGATAGAATACTTGTCTCATCTATCTATATGGGATAGTACTTGTCTCATCTATCTATATGGGCCAAAAGGCAGAATACCTAAGGAATGGAAGAATACTTGTCTCATCTATCTATATGGGATAGTACTACAAATATGGCCGTCTTAATGGAGACCAACTGATTAAAGTAACGTAGGGATTTGCAATTTTGCATCACTATCTTAATGTGTACTGCTATCAATTATGTTGTGCATTGATTTGTTGGTTTCTTATAGGCGAGAAACGTTTTGAACAAAGTGGATAATGGCAGGAGAAGGTGAAATTATTTTGAAAGTGTTGGGGCCAATTAAGTCCATTGTTTACGATTCCATCAGAAATTACGTGAGTTACATAGGAAGTTGTGAAGACAATCTTCATGCTCTTCATGGATGTCTTAAAGAGGTGTGCGATAAGAAGGACGACATCAAAAAGAAGGCGAAGGTGGGGAATGATAAGCAGGAGGAGATTACTAGAGAAGCTATGAGTTGGCTTCATGATGTTCAGATGTTGGTTAATGAAGAAAATGTGAAAGAACTTATGTACAAGGACATTGACACGGCGAAGTATGTAGTGAAAATTATGGGGAAGAAGAGTTTGAAGAAGCGCATAAGCAAGGAAAGTGAGATGCAGGAGGTGGTGGTGAAAGTGATGAAGAAGCTCAAGGAAGAGATGGAGGATTCCGAGGAGGAAGAAATAACGAGGAAAACGAGGGAAGCGGACTATAAGCACGTGGCTGAAGTGGTGGTGGAAGTGACGAGGAATACTGTTGAGGAGTTTAAGAAGCTAATGCAAGAAGACAAGAAGATGGCGATAATGGCCTTGAGAACATTGAAGGGTGCAGACTTGGATAAACTTACAAAAGACGATCAGGAGATGGAGGAGATTTTTAGGAAAGCTGTGAATGCAACTGATGAGGATGAACAATGGCAGGATCACGATGATGACGAAGAGTTCAATCTTCAGCAAACTCTTCTAGTTAAGATACCTACAGTGGATGGGCGTAATAATAACAACAATAAGGTCAAAGAAGCTGTTAAGAAGTTGTTTACTCCTCTTGGAAAATTGATGGATGATGCTGATTTTAAGAAGGTTATGCCTGAAGCCGGGGGTGTGAAGTTAGGGCTGGACGTCATTGACGGACTAGTGTTAAGGAGTCACGGGTTGAAGAAGGATACGGACAGTACCACGAAACAACACAGGGGTTGTTGTTGTGGTTCATTTTCGCTCTGTGAAGACTACCATGGTCGATATCAAATGAGCAGAAAAGCTGAGTCTATCGTCAATCATATACAAGTTGATATAATTAATAGATGTCCGCAAGGTCCCGTTACTTTGCCTATAAGGGTAGTAGATATGAAGCAGATTCCTACACAATTCTTCAAAGGTTTAGTTTCCAGGACCAAAATGGTGGACCAGATTGTGGAGAAACTGAACGATCACAAAGTTTATGCTGTTGGTGTGTTTGGCATGGGTGGGGCAGGTATTTCTGTTCTTTTTATTCTTTCCTTGTCTTTATCTTTTAACAATTTGCCTTACTTTGACTCTCTTTTGTGTTATTTGAACGTTTTCATAATCTTTCGTGTTCGTTTCATTTGACAAGTCATTACACTAGACGAAAATAGTGGCGGAGCCAGGCGGGGGTTAGCAGGAACCATAGGAAATTTAAAGATGGACAAACTAGTAAGGAATATATAAAGTTTAAAAATGGATGAATAGTAGCCATAAAAGAGATGATCAACCTTTTCTTCATAATACTATCAGACTCATGATGTGATATTCGAGTCTCAACTCGCCCCCTAGTATTGACATAGATTTTTTTTTTTTTTTTCATAAAAATTCTGTCATGGCGAGGTGCAACGGGTAGGGTCCCAAACAAGTTCAAAAAAAACCTTGAATATATTATGCTAGTATATTGTTGGGAAATTAACGTCAATCTCCCACGCGCAACGAAAACAATCAACCCAACAAGTAAACCGTAATAGTAAAGAAATACAAGTAATAATAAAATGAGACTTAGGGTCAAATCCAGGGCAGAACCCTCCAAGACGGAGGTAAACGTAAACCCACTAGTTGTAAAGACTAGAGCTTCCACCACAATAATAGTACTAGTACAACTTAACAGACTAATTCAGAACCCACAATAATTAAAGTAAAAAACCCTCTAGACCAATTAGTACAATTAGTAAAGCGTACCAATTATATCCGTAGGTAACCCCTTAATTATTGTACAAGAACACCTCTTAGCACTTGGAGTGCCTCTTGTCCTCAAACCGACTTTTTTTCCTCTTACCAAGTCACTTTGCTTGATATGTTTTGAGAGATTTTGTGAATGAACTCCATTCTTTACATAGGAAGATTGCCGAACAAATTCCATGTACTAACATCTACATTAAAGACATTAATCTCTTTTGTCATAGTTAATCCGATGAACCAAGTATATTCATTGAATTCCACCATGTACATTTGTAACTTTGTAATACATGTACATGAAAAAACCCTGACGTGAACCAACTTAACCAACCTTGTGTTGGATATATTGCATGTTACCCAATAAATCTCCTCCTCCCTCAACACAACACCAACACCCAAACACCCAAGGAATCAACTATTGGCCTTAATAAATCATCGCACACTTGAGTTAGTATACGGTCGTCTCTCTCCCTCCCGTCAAACAACCTACCTTTGTCGCCCCTTCCACGAACGAAACATGTACACATCTTTTCGTTCGGCGCTTCTTCCACGAATGGAACACGTACACCTGTTTTCCGTTTCCATCTATCACATTGCTTATACTTCCTTCACGAGGACCATAGAACCTTTACTCACATTTATTACTCCCCCATGAGCTTTACACCCTTAACCTTCGACCAAATCATTCGATTTCCAACCTTGTCCAAAATGTGCACCACTGATAGGTTTTAAATAGACTATAAGGGAACGATAGAGATTGTATAACGGAGAGCGATGCAGTTACTAGTTGATTTTTGTCGGTTGCTTAGCTAAGTCGATGAAATGTTGGTTTGGTTTTTAACTAGAGATAACTAAGATTAAAGGCTAGTGCAACTAATTGATTAAGCTAAGAAAATGATCAAGTATTCTATCAAGTATTTAGTCATGCGTGACAATGGTAACTAGTAACTAGTGTATCAACAAGTAGTTGACTTATGGGGTTCAATGGGACAATGCTAGCTAGTCTAAGTACCTAACCCTCCCGAGTATAGCCTCTTGGGTCAATAACGGTCCCATTTCCACGAATAACCCAAACCAAGTCCAAGGCATTTTTGGTGAATGTTTAGGTTCCAACTAAGGTCTTTTCCACTCCCATGGATGGATTTATGTTTATTATAGATGGATTTAAGATTGTTCTTAGATGAGTAATTAATTCTAGAAAAATTAATAAAGTTGAAATTATTAAAAAAAAATTGTGTGCTATAAATCTATAATTTGTATTATCATCGATATAAAACTAAATTTTTGGTGAATTTTTAGTGAAAAATAAAAATGGGGTTAAAGTTCAATTTTGGTTAAAGTTAAGGGCTGTTTGTTACAAATGATACTTAAGACGCTTAAGTTTACCATTGAATAAAGTTAACAAGGTTAATTGTCACTTACGCGTGTTTTTTCTAAAGCATAATTTTGGATAACTAACATATCATTAATCTTACATTGACCTGTAGAGTACCTTTTTCTTAGTGAAACTTTAAAAACAATAAATGTTAAAGTGTCCATTTATATTTCTTTTGTTCTTTTTATAGGTTGATGTGAAATTCTTAAAATTAATCTTTTTATTCATTATAATATTATAACAATATTACTATTTATTTAACTTTTGATTTTAGATGCAGAATTGATTCGTACACATATTTTGTGTCAAATGAGCCACTAAAATATACTTCATACAATTTAAGGACAATTGAGAATTTGACTTTGACTTTATGTCTTTATATGCATTTTGAACACAGAACACTAGGTTGAGATCTCTTTGGTATTCAAAAATAGTTATATGATGTCATGACTTTACTAATAAGTAGACTAATTCACTTTTAGAAAATGAGTTTCGAAACACTATATTTATAATTGAATAATTAGGCATACAATGTACAGGCTTTTAATATAGTGACATAATAATTATGAATCTAAAAAAAATGAAAGACGCGAGTAGTTTCCCCTCCTCATAAGTAGTGTATTACGCTTACCAAAGATTTTAGTTGGAATGTAGTATGGTAGCTAATGTTCTTTTGATATAAGATACAAGTATCACTTCAGTAGAAGATGCCGAGTCTGATGTTTAGCTATTTGAGTGTGGAAGATGGAGATTGGTTGACTGATTGAATTGAAGTTATTTGTTCTCATTTTATATTTTCCAAATTTTATGAGCAGGAAAAACTACATTGGCGAAAGAAGTCAGCTTGAGAGCTAAAGATGCATTTGCCATAAAAGTGATGGTAGAAATTTCGGATGCCCCCGACTTTGTGCGTATTCAAGCCACCATTGCTGAATCCATTGGTCTCCCTTTACATGATATCCAGAGTGTATCTGAAAGGGCTATCAAATTATATAACAAGCTATCTGATGTAAAAAAGGAGAAGAAAATTCTTATTATCCTGGACAATGTTTGGAAAAAGTTGAATTTAGATGAGGTCGGGATTCCACACACCTGTAAACTCTTGTTAACGACCAGAGATAAAGAGGTTTGCAGAGTCATGAATGTACAAGATAAAAACATACTTGAGGTGGGTGTCATGAATACAAATGAAGCTAGAGAGCTGTTTAAGAGTCTGACGGGAAATCAAGTAGATGATAGAGAATATAAAAACGTGGTTGAGAGATTGTTGAACAAGTGTGGAGGCTTACCTCTTGCTATCGTAGCAACAGCAAATTCGCTAAAGGATAAGAATTTGTCTAGTTGGGTAAACTTTGCAGATGACTTGGAAAAGCCTATCTCAACTCATCAAATGAGTGACGATTATCATCATGCCTTCACAATCTTGAACATGAGTTACAAGTTTATACAACCCAATGGGAAAAGGATATTCTTCTTACTTGCTTCTTTATTCCCTCTTGGTTCGAGTGCATCAATTGAAAGTCTATTGAGATATGGCATAGGGTTAAACTTGTTCGAGCA
>VHZZ01000392.1:78075-88699 GCA_009801015.1 Silene noctiflora | reverse complement strand
TTGTTCATTTAATTGGTCTATTTACATAAATAAACGGCATTGCAATGATCACCTTTTCCTTGACAAAGTTATGCATTGACGTTAAATATAAAAATTATTCATAAACGCCCCGTGAATTACACGGGCACAAAAACTAGTTATATTATTATAAGTAATTAAGTAAAGCATTCACCAACTTTACAACTTGAGAAACCAGTTACTTCTCTTCAGTCTTCTTTGTTTCTTCAACCTTCATAACGTAAGTTCTGATTGTTATTTCTTTCTAAGTTTTTCAATTCGTATTTCCTTTTCTGTTTTTCAATTCTTATTTCTGGCGTGGGTCAGATGCAGCATGTTGGAGTATTAAAACACAACTATTCGCGAAAAAAAAACTAAAAAGTTGATTTTTAAAGTAACATAGCGGGTGTGCATCACTTTTCTTCTTGTGTATTTTATTGATTGATGTATTGGTTATTTGGTTTCTTTGGAGAAGTCGTTGGAAGAAAAGAGAAAATGGCGGGAGAATTGGGAGTTGTTTTGAAAGTGGTGGAGCCAATTAGGTCCTTTGTGTTGGATGCTTTTGGAGAGTATGTGGGTTATATTGGAAGATATGAAGACAATCTTGGTGCACTTCATAAAAGTCTTAGTGAAGTATGTAATAAGAAGGATGACATCAAAAAGAAGGTGAAAGAGGGAAAGGATAAGCAGGAGGAGATTACTCGAGAGACTGCGAGTTGGCTCAAAGATGTTCAGTTATTGACAGATGATGAAGAATTGAAAGGTCTTATGTGTAAGGACACTGAGACAGCAAAATATGTGGTGAAAATGATGGAGAAAAGGGATCTGAAGAGGCGTATACGGGAGGACAGTGAGATGCAGGAATTAGCTATCAAAGTGATGAAGAAGTTTGAGGAAGAGATTGACGATTGCGAGGAAGAAATGAGGAAAATGGTGGAAGAGGATTATAAGCACGTGGCTGAAGTAGTGGTGGAAGTGATGAAGGATACTATTGAGGATTTTAAAAAGCTTATGAAAGAGGACCAAAGGATGGCAGTAATAGCCACAAGAACATTGAAGGATAGAGACTTGGATAAGCTTACAAAAGGCGATCAGGAAATGGAGGAGATTATCAGAGAAGCTGGGAATATAAGCGATGAAGAGTTTTGTCGGAATCGGAACAATGAGGAATCCGATGCTTTGCTGGTTAAGATACCTGCTGCAGACGTGGGTAAAAATACAATTAAAGAAGCCGCTAAGAAATTGTTTACACCTTTAGCTAGTCTGGTTATACCTCTTGGGAAATTGATGGATGATGCTAATTTCAAAAAGGCTGTACCTCAGGCCGACGGGGTCAAACTAGGGTTGGAAGTCATCGATGGACTTTTGATCAGGGGTCACGGGTTAAAGAAGGAGGTGGGTGACAGCACTAAACAACACCGCGGTTGTTGCTCATGTTCCCTCTCACTTTGCAATGATTTTCATGGCCGCTATCTGATTAGCAAAGCTGCTGAATTTATGTCCAAACATATACAAGATGATTTCATTAGTAAATGTCCACGAGATCTAGTTACTTTGCATATTAGAACAGTAGACTTGAATCCCATTCCTACTGAATTTCTTAAGGGTTTGGATTCTAGGACTCAACTCCTTGACCAAATTTTGGAGAAGCTTTTTAATGATCAAGTTGATTCCGTCGGCGTGTTCGGCATGGGCGGGACAGGTATTTCTTAATTTTTTATGGCTCCGTATTGTATTTCCTTTACGACTTTTCCATTGTTTAGTTTTACTCCAAAAAGAATTAGAACATATTACTTCCGTTTCATTTGATTACTGTTGATTTTGTTCTTGATAAGTACAAGTCTTTACCATATCAATTCATCAAAATGCGTAAATATGTTCATTACACCGATTAAAAAATGAGTGAAAAAAAGCTTAAATCACAAATTCACAATAATATGTCGAATATGAATCAATAACCTATGTTGCTCGGACTCTCTAATATTACCTCACGTACTTGTGTGAGACACTCGACACTCGGATATGGGTAGGACACTTGGACACTTTATTTTAGACCAAAAACCTGAAATTTTGTTTCCTAAAATAGCCGAATCCGACACTTGGACATGCACCCGTGTCGGATACTTTTAAACGAGCCCGAGCAACATAGTCAATAACAACAAATATGTCCACCATACATTGAAATCGAAGAGAAAGCGAATCGGTAAAGGTAATATAGTACGGTTCCGTTCACCGAACCAGTTTGGTGTTCTGGTGAGCTGATGTATGTGCTTGGTTTGCGTCGGTGAAACTGGCGATGGAGTGTGGTGGGCTTGGGCATGGGTGGGAGAAAGGGGTTGGTATGAGGAGTTAGTAATATGAGTATTAGGCGGTGTTACTAATAAGTGGAATTATTTTTGCCAGTTAATGAAATAGGACAATAGGACAGAGTATTTGCTTTCCTGGGATTTCGCTTCTAACAAAAAAAAAAAGGAAACTATGAGCAAACATTTCAAGCACAATGAGGCATGAGCACAACTTTAGACGATTAAAAACATTTTTGATTACTTACAATTATAAATTCTATAATCCGCAAATGCTAGGTGATAAAATTTCATTTTTTATTACCTTAAGATTGTAAATTCCATCGTTTCCTCGTTGCACCTTCTATGAGTATTCTTGAGAACATTTTCATGGCGGCATAGGTGGACGTAGAGAAGGTAAAGGCGACGCATGGGACGACGTGGTTGACGAAGTTGGTGGTGGATGTGTGGTGGTTTGAGGAAGTGAAGTGGGATCACTCATCATCACTGGTAAATAGAAGGGAATTGGAGGAGGTGGTGTCGCCGGGGGGATGGGGGTGGTCGCATAATTTAATCAAATTCAAAAACCCAATTTATTGAATTTCACAAAACTCTAATTACCTCATTTCTTTTCCTTTATGTACCTCCCTTCCCCCTCTGCTGCCAAAATAAGTCACATACAAGGTTGGGGTGTTGAAGATTTATTGATTTATTGCCTAGAAGTTATCTGTTTTTCGTGTGTAATATCTTTCAAACATTATGAACAGGCAAAACCACATTGGCGAAAGAAGTAATCAAGAGGGTTAAAGATGCTTTTGCCATAAAAGTGATGGTGGAAGTTTCGGACGCTCCAGATTTCGTGCGCATTCAAGCCGCCATTGCTGAATCAATTGATCTGCCTTTGCATGATGTCGGCAATGTTGCTCAAAGGGCTATTAGACTATATAACAGACTAATCTCCGAAAAAGAGAAGAAAATACTCATAGTACTAGACAATGTTTGGAAGAAGTTGAATTTAGATGAAATTGGGATTCCAAAGACATGTAAGCTTTTGTTAACAACTAGAGATAGAGAGGTTTGCAGAGTCATGGATGTACGAGATGTTAACATATTAGAGGTGGGTTTGATGAATACAAATGAAGCTAGAGAGCTATTCAAGAGTCAGGCTGGAAACCAAGCTGATGTTGGAGAATATAAGAGCTTAGTTGAGAGATTATTGAGCAAGTGTGGAGGCTTACCTCTTGCTATTGTAGCAACAGCCAATTCGCTAAAGGATAAGAACTTGTCTAGTTGGGTAAAATTTGCAGATGACTTGGAAAAGCCTATCTCAAGTGAAATGAGTGACAGTTATAATCATACCTTCACAATCTTGAACACGAGTTACAAGTTTATTCAACCTAATGGGAAAAGGATATTCTTCTTACTTGCTTCTTTATTCCCTCTTGGTTCGAGTGCATCAATTGAAAGTCTATTGAGATATGGTATAGGGTTAAACTTGTTCGAGCATGTGAACAAACTTTCTCAAGCTATGGACAAAGCAGTGAAATGGGCTGATGAACTCACACTATCATCAATGTTACTAGGAGGTGATGGTAAAGGGGATGTCAAGATTCATGATATTGTGCGGGACTTTGCAATTTCATATGCCGCAATAGGTATGTTGTATAGAATAGCGAAGGATACATTTTTTGTGCGTATGGCTTCCGTCTGTTAGTCAATCAACGTTGAATTTTCTATTTCCTCCCAAAACTAGAGAAAATTCTGTTTTTTAAAGTTAATGTTGGATTTGGTGTGCTCTTGAATGACTTTTGAGCTGTAACTAGTTATCGATGTTTGTGTTGAAATATTTAAAGGTTTGAAAGTCACTTGCAGAGGATGAACACGAGTTCATGGTGGAAGGCATTCCTCGTTGGCTAGAAGATGAGTCTTTGAAAATATACACTGCTATGTCATTGACGTCTAAGGATGATTATTCTCGCCTTAGTGGGGTAGAGGTTTGTAAACTTCAAATGCTGATCCTGAAAGGTGACCTATCACCAGACTTTGATGACGACTTCTTCAGTGGAATGGTGAATCTAAAAGTTTTAGCTCTTTCAAACATGGACTTTAAACCTACTTTACCAGAGTCAGTGCGAAAATTAAAGAAGTTGAGGACGTTGTGCATCGAGGGTTGTAAGTTGGGAAATTTTGATCTAGTTGGTGAGCTGGTAAATCTTCTTGTTCTTAGTTTACGCGGATCATCTATGGAAAACATACCCAGTGGAATTGGGAATTTACACAAACTTCGGTTACTAGATTTGAATGGATGCACATCTAGTATGTTACCACTTATTTCGACCAATGTCTTAAATAAACTCTCTAGATTGGAAGGACTCTACATGTATAATAAGTGTCAGTCGGTTCTCGGAAAGAAATCCGAATATGAAGAAGCAAATGCTATTGAGAATATTAGGCTGCCTTACTTGAATGCACTAGAGATAAAAGTAGAGGGTACAGAAGAACTGCCATTTGATGGCCAATTTATAAAAAATTTGGATAAATTCAGAATCTTTTATAGGTGTGAATGCTACAGTGGAGAGGGTTTCCAGATCTTTTATGGTGCTTTAAATCTTGCGCACATTGACGACGTTAGTGGATTCTCGAAAACAAGTTGTCTCAAGGTATTGTTTAAGAAGGCTGATTTTTTAAATATGGCTGAAAGTCAAAATTTTGAAGATGTAATCCCTCTGTTGGACCAAGAGGGGTTTAGAAGCTTAAGATTTCTGGGCCTTTCTCAGTGCAGTGATATGAAATGCATTGTCGATGGACGCATGATGAATAACATGATAGTTTTTCCATGTCTCCAATCACTAACACTTGATAAGTTAAAGAGTTTAGAGAAGGTATGTAATGGAGATGTTTCACCCGGATCATTTTCTAGCCTACAAGCTATTAAACTATCTTTTTTGTATGAGTTACGGTATGGACTACCTCTTGTCCCATGTACCGTGAAAGAGATACAAGTGTCTTATTGTAAATTGCTCGAGTTCATATTCATTGAGGATGAAGAAGTACTAGCTACTGAGCTACCTTTTCTAAAAACCTTGGATCTCAGTTATCTTTCTTCTTTGTTAAGTTTGGTTGGACCAAAAGAGTTTTCTCATAGCTATGACGCTTTGGGGGGGCCTCGACCTTTCTTTGGTGAGAAGGTATGTTTTTTCTTTGACCGGAAGATATGTTTTTTCTTAAACTATTTGTTTCCTTTCTAAATTGTCTTAATGATATGTGAGAAATTAAATATTTACTCTTCCTTCATATTCTATAATGATATATACTGTATCACCCTCATTTGTTATGCATATTTTCACCACAAAAAATTGTGCGCCAAGACTAATGTGCTTATTAAATACGGAGTATCATATAAGGGATAACTCTTTAATATTATGCCAGTCTTTTGCTATATGAAGGTTGGTATTCATTGTCTTTTGTTACTTTTGATTTCTGTAGCATTTCATATGCATAAATGGATGATTTTTACTAATACAAAGAGGGTAACATGTATCTTTGAAATGTTTCAGATTGGATTACCATCCTTAGAGTTGTTTAAATTGGAACGCTGCGACAATGTTTGTAAATTGTGGAGCAAGGAAATTCATACACCTGGATATCAGAATTTGAAGAATATAGAAATTATCGGTTGTAAAAAGTTGACGAGTGTTGGCTCACCTCCTGTATTTTCTAACCTTTTTCAACTTGAAAACTTAAATATAAGTTACTGTGATGAGATGCATGAAGTCATATCTCATGAAGAAATACAAGAATCAGAGATTGGTGAAAAAAGTATTGTATTTCCCCAGTTGAAGTCCCTGGAGCTAAAGTTTCTGAGCAATCTTCAGAGTTTCTACGGGGGACGATCCAAACTCGTGTTTCCAAAATTAAAAACGTTGATTTTGTGGAACCTTGAGAACATGAAAATGTTTGCCAAGTTAGAAAATTCGTCCGCCTTGTTCAATGAAAAGGTAAGGAATGTTTTAACTCTAGATGATTCTCGATCTGTCAACCATTTACATATACTTCGTAGTTGATTAGCTAACGGAATGTTCTAACTGTAGATTGATTTTCCATGTCTGGAAGAGCTAAAGGTGATAGGTGTGAATGATGAAGTGATGGGACTATGGGATAAGCAATCGTTGACGACGAAGTCAAATCCTGCTCCGATGTTAAGACAACTGGATCTAGGCCGTTCAGCAGGGTTGCGACAGATCCCCAGTATAGTCCTGGAGAATCTCTCTTCCCTCGCACTCACTAATTTTCATTTCCAGGATGGTGATGCTGTATTTTCATCATCAAGTTTGGGGGAGATGGATGGGTTTGTATGGATACATTCACAGCTGCCAAATTTGGAAGGGTTAAAGGTTGAGCGTAGCGAGTCATTGAAACAGTTGTTCGAAAAAGAGGACTACAATCCAGTCAATGATGCTTTGACGTCGTTTTGCGGGCAGGTTAAAACATTAGAGTTGAAACGATTGCCATCGCTTAATCTCATACCTCTGCATCTCTTTAAGAGTATCGTTTCCCTCACTTTGTTTAAATTGAAGTGGAATTATTTGGTTTCAGCTGATGTCCTTAATTCCTTACACCAACTTCAATTTCTTTCAATTCAGTGTTGTCATTACATGGAAGCACTTGTGATCAACGTTGATTCGCAAATCAAGCTCCCTAGCCTCAAGCAGTTACATTTATCAGATTTGAGTTCTTGTATAGGCATTTCTTCCATGCCAAATAACGAAGCTGCCTTAATTCTTCCATCTCTTGAAACACTTGTAATCATGCACTGTTTCAATCTGGAACACTTTTGGCGAGGCTCAATTATCGCTCCCAGATTACAGGACGTGTCCATCGCCAATTGTAATAACCTGCGACAGATTTTGGTAGGTAATCTAGAGGATACAATCGAATTGCCATCTTTGCGAAAGGTGTCATCATTGTCTTGCTATAATTTGAAGTCCATTTCAACCGGGTCTCTAACAGCACCCAAATTAAGAGAGATAAAGCTCAGTAACTGCCACAAGATGGAGTGCTTTTTCCCAGGAAACAAAAATCATGATGGCGATCTACAATTACCTTCTCTGGAGGTTGTGGATATCTTTGATTGTCATAATCTCCACTCACTCTCAGTCAGACGTTTAGTGGCACCCAAATTAACTCAAATCACATACGAGGAAAAAGAGTATTCAACGCTGCCATATGACGACCTGAATCACCTCCTTAAGGAAAACAATCCTATTAGATGAGGAGGAGTTTGATAAAGATGAGGAAGATGTTAATGAAGATTTATTTGTTGGTTTTATAAACATCATTTTGTTGTTAATGACGACCCGAGGTGAGTACGAACTTAAAATCGACTCTCTTCTTAATGTATTTTGTTGTGTTGTTGATTTCTGTTTCCAGTTTAAATTTTTACTGTGCTGTTATTTGAATTAATCAATTTAGGCAATTCCTTATTCTGTTCCGACTATGACAGCTTCAAATTGGTTGTCTTTGTTAGTTATACTAGGATTATTTGAGGAGTAGGAGTGGTGGATTGGTGATAAAATTATTTGTTAGATTTTGTGAAACGGTTTTACTCTATGATATCGTCATAAATCACCATTAACGACATGGATACCCATACCATTTCATTATGGTGGTTACTAGAAGTTCATTTATAGATGTGTTCGTTTCAAATAATGTGTGATTTTATAATATTTCATATCGGCTAGTATATTTATGTACGTTGAGGCAGTCATGGGCTCACAGCCGAGATGCTTTATCTGCTGTCAATGCTACAAAAGACATGTCCATACTACCAGATATTATGTTAGACGTAATGGTGTTGCGACTGATTTTGATTTTTGAGGGTTATAAAGTATGTAAGAAAGATAATTAAAAAACGCAAATAACTCAAGAAATATAGTTCAACATTCTTGTAAGAATGGATGTCCAGGGAAAATTGGATGCAAATCATATTAGTTCTTGTCGATAATGAGCACTTGATCGGATCAAAGTAATTGAAACCTAGGGAATGATGCTGAATGGTCTCAATAAGATCTCCAAGAATGGTTCATACATTCTTTCTTGCTTTCTGATTATGACAGTATTTAGTACGGATTATATTTTATAGTCTTGTACATTTTCTACTGCAGCATTGCATCATTCAGCTATCTGAATGTTTCAGCCTCAGGGGTAGAGATTTATACCTATGTGATAACCTTAAAAGAGTTCAGACAAGGGACTGTAGCTTATAACTTACGAGCTGAGTAAACCTGTCAAACAGGTTACTCCGTTTGGATCATCTGCCAGCTGGGTCGAGAGATTGGGGCTTTAACTATGTTACAAGAAGATTGTTATTAGTCATTATATTTTGCTTTCTGCTGTGATACTGCCTGTAATCTGCTGTTGTGAATAGTTAAGAAGTATTTGCTCATCCGAGTTTCAAATTAAAGTTTTGATGCTATTATGTACTAACCTCAGTCTTGAAAGTCGTTCCCAAGGATTGATTGGCTCCTTAACAAGGCCAATTCTGAGAACCGTCCTGTGACTCTACCTTACTCTAATTTTCTCAATTTGTACTGAATTACGGACTTTGGATTTTCAGCCAATTAATTCCGTCCTTAAAAATGCCAATAACTGAACATCAATTTGTACTGAAGAATTTATACCTGTTTGTACCAAGAGTAACTACATAGGCAGGAGTTATAGTCTTACTGGAGGAACTAATGAATTTCTTTGTTTTGCGACCTAAATAGGTGAAGTCGTAGGTGTATGACTGTACGTAGTTACTAAGTTTTACTGGTTGCCTATTGTATCCTTTGAATCTTCAGTATGGCAGAGTGCCGTAATCTGAAATTTTATGCATGGATCGGTGTTTAAATTATACTCGTATATATTTATGAAGTATGAATGAGGGTTAAGCTTAAATTCAAGGTGAATTTACTCGTTTCTGTTGGGTCAGTTTCTCTTGTATTCAATGATTGTGATTGTCCTGTCTCTCATCTGCACCAACAAGGTGATTGCAGTTTAACACTTTGATACAGACCTCGAAGCGTTCAATGATATTTATACCTTGCGTTATATGTATGTGTAGGAAGTGGCTTCACAGATGGAGGTGAAGACCATACCAGCATTTGTCTGATCAAGGATAGCCAACCCCTAAAGAGATTAGGAAGATGATTGACTCGTTTTCAGTCCACCGGAGTAGATATTGGCTAACTTCCGGCTCCATGACGCCCTGTTATATGTAGTACTGTATTTGTTTTAGCTGGTTGAAAGCTAGTTTTTCTGATTGTTGATCGCAAAGCCTTGAAATTATTTTCTTGCAGGTGTTCGAATGTTATTTCATGGCTATTTGCCATGGTATTATATTTTCTATGTACTCGATAAATTACTTTATTAATCATTTTTACCGGTTTTACTAACTATTGTATCTATTGGTAATTGTAATCATTTGTCCTTTAAAATTGCTGTTGGATTGTAATGACTAGTGACGTGAGTAATTGATTATAAATACCGACAGTCTTGAGCCTTCCAATACAAGAAAACTGGGAAATTTTCGTGTGGAAACTGTTATCTAATACTCTTTCTATTGTGTCCGGGCTAAGGAGTGTGTCTTGAATTCCTCTTGAGTCATTGTAACACCCGAGAATAATTAATTCCTATTTTTTAAAAATTATTTTAATAATTAATTACGGTAAATATAATTTTAAATATTATTTTTGTAAAATATAGAATCTTATAATATATTAATTATATTACTACTATTTAGATCCGTCTTAATTGTATAGTAGCATTGAAACGATAAATGAACAATCCCGACACAACTTGTGTAGTTTTGGGCCTAGAATGCCTTAAGGCCTTATAAACCCATGTTTTCCACTAAAACCCCTCAAAACCCTTCTTCATCCCTCCCAACATTCAGCAACAATATTCCTCACAAAACACCATTTTCACTCTTTAATACCTTCAAGCTTAAGACACTCATATCTCTCTCGTTCTCCTTCTAGTTAGGTATAAAAGTTACTGTTTTTCCTCCCTTCTTCCCATTTTCGAAATCCCCATATTTCCATTTAGGGAGAATTCTTCATCTAACAACTTGTATTCTGTTTATAGGTGAAAGCTTAGAGGATCCCTTCTTCCCATTTTCGAAATCCCCATATTTCCATTTAGGGAGAATTCTTCATCTGACAACTTGTATTCTGTTTATAGGTGAAAGCTTAGAGGATCCCGACGCTGACACGTACATTGTGGAGGATATACAAGAAGACTTGGAAACATAAGGTAACCTTGAAGGGCTCHTCGGCGATACTTGGGATTATTGATGTTTGTTT
>VHZZ01000392.1:40300-51583 GCA_009801015.1 Silene noctiflora | reverse complement strand
TTATTAAGTATGTGACACCTAGCAGTTTTATTGTCCTTAACAAATTTAGCAATTTCCTCTTCATTGGACTTAACAGTTGTAGCCGCAGGAGGGGTAGTCTCAATATCAGTAGGAACAATAGGCTTAGGCTGGTTTTTAAACAGTACATAATCAATGTCGAGCTGTTAAAAAAACATCAGCAATTTCTGGGACCAACGCTTATAATTATGACCGTCTAATTGTTCAATTTTGGAAATATCAGGAACAATTTTTGGTATGACAGACATAGCTACTGCAATAAAAATAGTTTTCAAATTGTTGTTCGGAAATTGCCGAAACCAGAAACTCTTAATTCTGAAATACAGAAATTGCAGTAACTAAAATAGAAGGACCAGAAATACCAAAACTGGAAGGTAGTGACGTGGTGCGGAACCACTGCCTTGAAAACTATTTCTCCGGTACGACCGTGGTGGTGATCAGAAAATGAAGAGCTTTTCATGTACTGTCTCCATTTTTTTTTTTAAATATATATGACGTGTTCGTTTTTCGAGATGAGCGGTTAATTTTGAGTTTTACAAAAATATGTCTGTCTGAAAAAATAAAAAATTATACATTAGATTCATTAAGGAGAGCTCTTCATATGAGTGTCTCTAAATATGGAAATGACTTGAGTAAAAAAAACCGAAGGAATACTAAAATTTGGTATATTTTTTCTTGGAAAGAAGCTTGGTAGCTTTCGAAATTAGATCATTAAAAATAAAAATTATATGGCATTTTTTTATTTTTCTTTAAATGATTTGCTACACCAAAAGATAGTTTATGGGTTCGTCCTGGACTCCAGACTAATGGGGTTATCAAATATAGAGTATGGAGTATCATATAAAGGATAAATGGAGGATTTTTAATATTATTCCATTATATTTTGTTACTTATAAAATGCATAAATGGAGGATTTTTACCAATACGAAGAGCGTAACATGTATCTTTGAAATGTTGCAGATTGGATTACCAGCCTTAGAGTTGCTTATATTGGATCACTGCAACAATGTTATTAAATTGTGGAGCAAGGAAATTCATACCTCTGGATTTCAGAATTTAAAGAATATAGAAATTAACGGCTGTGAAAAGTTGTCGAATGTCGGCTCACCTTCTGTATTTTCTAACCTTGTACAACTTGAAAACTTAAGTATATCCAACTGTCGTCAGATGCATGAAGTCATATCTCATGAAAAAATAGAAGAATCAGATATTGGTGAACAGAGTATTGTATTTCCCCAGTCGAAGTCCTTGGCACTAGGCAGCTTGGACAATCTTGGGAGTTTCTATGGGGGACGATCCAAACTCGAGTTCCCAAAATTGAAAACGTTGATTTTGAAAGACCTTGAGAATATGAAAATGTTTGCTAAGTTAGAAAATTCTTCAGGCTTGTTCCATGAAAAGGTAACCAGATATTTGTCAACCATTATTTACGTATGCTACGTGGTCAATTAGCTAATGGAATTGTTTCAAGTGTAGATTGATTTTCCATGTTTGGAAGAGCTAAAGGTGATACTTGTGAATGATGAGGTAATGGGACTATGGGATAACCAATCATTGACAACAATGTCAAATCCTGCACCAATGTTAAGACAACTGGAGCTAGGCAGTTCAGAAGGGTTGCGACAGATCCCAAGCATAGTCTTGAAGAATCTCTCTTCCCTCAAACTCACTTATTTTTATTTTCAGGATGGTGATGCTGTATTTTCATCGTCAAATTTATGGGAGGAGGGTGGGTTTCTATGGATATATTCAGAGCTGCCAAATTTGGAAGAGTTAAAGGTTGAGGGTAGCGAGTCATTGAAAGAGTTGTTCGAAAAAGAGTACAATCCTGTCAATGATGCTTTGACGTCGTTTTGTGGGCAGGTTAAAACATTAGAGTTGAAACAATTGCCATCACTGAATCTCATATCTCTGCATCTCTTTAAGAGTATTGCTTCCCTCACTTTGGCCGGACTGAAGTGGAATTATTTGATTTCAGCTGATGCTCTTAATTCATTACACCAACTTCAATTTCTTTCAGTTGTTGAATCTCTCAACATAGAAGCACTGGTGATCAACGTTGGTTCGCAAATCAGGCTCCCTAGCCTCAAGCAGTTACGTTTACATAGCTTGCGTTCTTTTATAGGCATTTCTTCCATGCCAATAAACGAAGCTGCCTTATTTCTTCCATCACTTGAATCCCTTGAAATCAGCGGTTGTCTCAAATTGGAACACTTTTGGACAAGTTCAATTTCAGCTCCTAGATTAGAATACGTGAACCTCTGCGAATGTCATAACTTTCAACAGTTGTTGGTAGGTAATCTAGAAGATAAAATCGAGTTGCCATCTTTGCGAAAGGTGTCCTTTTATGCCTGCTATAATTTCAGGTCCCTTTCATCCGGGTCTCTAACAGCACCCAAATTAAGAGAGGTGGAGCTATACGGAAGCGTCCATGTGCAGTGCTTTTTCCCAGGAAACCAAACTCCTGATGGTGATCTAGAATTACCTTCGTTGGAGGTTGTGGAAATTTCTAAATGTCGTAATTTACATGCATTCTCACTCAGACGTATAGTGGCACCCAAATTAACTCAAATTGAATTCGAGGGAAAAGAGTATTCAATGCTGCCATATGACGACCTGAACCACTTCCTTACAGAAATCAATCCTGTTAGCAACTCTATAGATGAGGAAGAGCAAGAAATCAATCCTATTAGCAACTTTATAGTTGATGATGATGATGATGATGATGACGACGACGACGACGACGACGATATAAATGAGGATGAAGATGATATTAATGAAGATTGATTGGTAAGTGACATCATTTATTGTACATATATGAGATATTTATATTCACCATTTCTCCTATAAGACGGTCTCACATTAATCTTAAATGTAATCTTAATGTGAGAATTTTCACAAGATGATACTAATGATGATGATGATATAAATGCTTTTTCCCGGGTCATGTCACATGTCTATTGTAATAATCTAGGCTTTTACAGAAACATTTTCTCAACTATTACAATTATTTAAAAGTTTTCTGTTAATCAAATTTAATCATCTTTGTATCATCTTCTCCAAAATAAATCAGAACCTAATTTTGATGACATGGCGCCACCCGGTGGTAATTTTGTAAATTTAATAATATTTTTTAAGATTAGTCAAATAAATTACCACAAGGGTAAAAATGGCATACTATGTCCTTATACTCCGTATATGTTAGTGATCAGTTCCTTCAACTACGCTTGCCTTGCGAAAACCAGCATATCCATCTCCGTAAACACACTTTTTCCACTAAGATGGGCGAAACAATACAAAATACACTCAATGTTTCAACCAAAATGTCGAAAATGAATCCCATTTTAAGATGGGTGTGATTGTATAAACTACGGAGTATAAACCTTGTATAAGAAGGAAGCCGTAACTATATGGGTTCCATGGGAAACATAGGTAGAGAGAAACAATTTACTTTGCTTGCCTTCTGCTCAATAAGCTTAAATCTTAACAGATTTTTAAATTTGTTATTGTTTGATTATTTTAATAGACTATTGAGCCTTCCACTCCAAGAAAACTGGGAAATTTTCGTGTGGAAATTGTTATCTTATACTCTTTCTATTGTGTCCGGGCTAAGGAGTGTGTCTTGAAGTCCTTTTGAGTCTTTATGATCGTTGTTGTCATAATCGCGATTCGATCCAACGATTTTACGATCTGAAAATGTTTGACCGATCCTGGATTCTACAGTTCTATCAGGGTTGTAAAATCTTACGATCCTATTAATTTGAAAATTTCTAGAGATGGGTTCATAACACAATCCTACGATTTTACGATCCTACGATCCGATTCCATAATAAAATTATTAATATATATTATTATATAATGACACCGTAAAACCAAAATTTCGTGTAAGTTGTAGAAACATGTTCATACAATGATACTAAAACCATTAATTACCAATATTTTATGAATAAATATTAATAAATAAGTGTTTTGATCTTCAATTATATGTTTTTACCAAGTAAAAAATTACATTTAGTGAGTGCAGAATCTTGCGATTCTACGATCCGATTCTACCGATTCGATCCTACCTTCCCATCGATCCAAAGTAAAATCCCGATCCTAGCAACATTGTTTATGATGAAGCCTTGCCTGTAAAAGAAGTTCTTTTATGGACTATATGTAAAAGGTTATCTTCACTTAGATGTAAAATTGAGTTTGTTAATATATGTTCGCAAGTTTTCTATCCTTGAGAGTAACAACTGGCTATGTATTTTTCTGAGTTTTATGATAAAGTTAATTTTGCTAATTTTACAGACAACCCGATAAATGGGCCTGCGATCATATGCCCGAGAAAGCCCAACTTTTTCTCAATAAATCGAGAAGTTCATGTCATTTGCAAGAGATAGAGAAAATCAAAGAAATTAGAAGAAGAAAAGAAAAGTTCTGAAATTCTCTATGAAAATCTCGCAAACTTTGTTGAATAATTTATATGTTAACACAAGTTTTCTATTCTTAAGGGAGACAGTTTCTTTCAAAATACCGAAAGCAACATAAAAAATACGGAGTACAAAATAATTTTTTAACTTTATTTACATTATACAAAAATTAAAATCGGAACTTATATGGGTCATAATACTTTCCGTTTCTTTGTTTAAGACAGAGTATGAGATAGGTTGATCCTACCTTAAAAGATCAAACTTGTTTAACATAAATTCTCATTTGTGACGGACGCTATCCGTCACAAGAAGAAGACGGAGCAAATAGATACCGTATTAGCTACATATCGGCTGGATAGTACAGCTAGTGGGTTTTGTGTTTAATATACAATATTGGGGGTGAGGGAAAATAGAGTACAAAGCATTTAATGCCATTTTGCATGTGAAACACCACCATTTCAAACCCATCATCACGTCAAATGTGATTTGTAACCCTACACTCATGTTAAACCTTTCACTCACGAATTTGTAAATTTAAATCTCAAGCTCAATCAACCTTCATCAAATTTTAATCAAATTTGAAGCTCAATCTCCAGCAATAATCAAATCTTCATTAATATCTATGGTTTCTTTTGTAACTTCACATTAAATCCACCCAAAAAAACATGGGTTGTGTTGACGTTGATGTTGCTAACACGGCAATAGAGGGTGAAATTGTTGAAATTCAGAATGAGAACTGTCTATTGCTTGATGGTAATGACGAAGATTTATTGACGATGTTGATGAGTAAAGGGGTGTATATTCTCATTTAAAGTTGTTGTCTTTGTTGATGAGATTTAGGGCAACAATATGTTTCGGTGTATATATTTGCAATTTTAGATCTAAATTTTGAAGGGAATTTGTGTTGGTGTTGTTGTTGAATCAATTTTAGTTTTTTTTTTTGCAACGGTAAAAAGAGGTTTTATACAAACAGCATTTGACTTATTTGGTCAAATGCACTTATTCTAATTAACCAGTACATAAAAGCAAAACGATAAATACATTGGTAAGGAAAAGCGTGTTGGCGGCGAACGGACTGCTGAACACGAACTGCAACCTCTCTTTTCTCTACATGTCTCACATCTTCCGAGAACAAATGAGTCATCCGGACCGCCAAGAAAGACCAAGGTATACTTACGCCACAAAGACATAGAAAAGAAAGGCGAAATGTCGTCCACGAAAGACGGCCTCCAAAGGAGATGAATCTTCTACACCTTCTAACATCTTCCCTGCGAACAAGAACCTCATAGCCAAAGACAGTATGATAGTAGAAGAAAAACGAAAAAGAAATCACACCGATCAACTCCCAAACCAACGTCATCTCACAAGGCGAGATGAACACAACACAGGCATGACAAATATGCAGCGGAAATACGGGATTTTTAAAAACATTTTCGATGTCTATAAGCGAGAGTCAAACAATAAACAATTCGCGGAAATAAAGTAAACAAAGTAATTAGGTTTACATAACCGAAAATGTAATGATCGTTGGGGAAAATATATCCCACGAATGACAAATAATTAAAAGGTAAGTCTGATAAAACGAAAACTAAGGCCTAGGGTAGATTGCTCGCTAGCCACAGTCGTGCCCCATGTAATCACCAACCGATACCTGTCATTCATGAAAACATGAATGCCACAGTCAGTGGAGAGTAACTCCGGGTCCTCCCAGCCACGATACAATGAGATACATATAAACAACAATATAGGACATCATATAGGATAGAGAAACATTAAACATACTTAAATAAAAGCATCAACATGTGAAGGATTATAAATGCATAATTATAAACGACATGATATCAACATTAATAGAATACGCGATCAACCACATCAAAGGGGATCATATCGCAACTAGTGGCTTGCATCTCACCACTAGTGTCCGATAGGATCAACATATAGACAAACAAGTGTTCGACTCAGCGGCTACCTTTAAAGCATGTCCGAACACCACAAGCATACCAACCTGAGATAATTCTAATGGAAAATGGCACATGCACTCATTCAAGACCTATAACAAGCCCTTACACACTCTAGACACATTCTTTCCATGGTAGGACGACTAGCTAGGTACATCCTAGTCTATCTGGCCAGACTCACGACATGCGGCGGTGCAGCCCGCACCCAGACTCGATCACTAGACACGATGGTCGAGTACCCCAAACGCCAGTGCAGCGCGAATGTGGCGGAAGTGTCAAGAGATAAAGCACACTTACCAGTGCGCAAGTGGTCAATCCGTACTTACCAGTGCAGCATAAGTAGGGTGGAGGCAAGTTAAACAGGAATATAAGGCATTATGTCAATTTCATTCATTAGAAACATAAGAGATAGAGATATAAACAAATGATAACATGTGATGACTCATTTACGAACGGTATATGACAGATCATGAAGGTATATGAAACCCACTCAAAGCTCATGATGAAATGTAAACAAATCATATAATTATGTTGAAATGTAAACAAACCATAAGCTCAAACCATATCCATCATGCAATGAGTGAAACGGAAATAAATAAGGAAGCAGAGGCTCCCAGCCGGTCCAGGTGATCGGCCGCCGGCTAACCGGCTGGAGCAACATGACCATTATACAAAGTTCAAACACAGGGGTTATCTGCCGGGTGGCCGGCTACCGGCAGGGGAAATTCCCACATAAATTTAACACCAAAATTCAAATATGCTCGGCGCCGGCCTGTGGAGCGGTTGTCGGTCCACCGGCTGGGGTATACGCCAAGTTAGAATTTCACAACACAGTGCCTCCCCAGCCGGGCAACCGGCTGGGACGACGCATATATTAAAACACAACACCTGACTCTGGGGTGCTCCCAGCCGGCCAGTGGACCGGCAGCCGGCCCACCGGCTGGGACACCCCCAACACAGAAAACACATATTAGAGGTCAGTGTGCTCCCAGCCGGTTGGCAGGCCGGCATCCGGTCTACCGGCGGGGGACTCATGCACACGGGATAACATCCAAAAACGATACAACACATTTCTAAACGGCAATTCCAGTAATGTTCATGATATGGGACACGTAAAACATGAATTTCCAGCATCCAAAGTATACCAACATCCAACATACCACAATTTATACAAGGATTTCATAGTCTTAAGATGAATTGTTTGCATAAACTCCTCAAACATATGATATACTAACAATTTCAACAATCCAAAGCATGAATTCATACATACTTGCACCATTCATACAAAATAGCATCAAAGATCACAACTTTAGCCTAGCATACTTCTAAATTAGCCAAAGTGAACAACTTTAACACATAATTCAACTAAATAAACCATAGAAACACCGAAATTCCCAAGTATCGTCGAGAAACCCTTCACGGTTATCTTAAGCTTCCTTATCTTCTTGGTATTCCTCACAATATACGAGTCGGCTTCCGGATCCTCGAGATTTTCCCCTAAACACAAAATATAAATTGTTAAATGAGAAATTCCCTTAAAGAGGAGGACTTAGGGTTTCGAATTTGAGGGAAGAAGAGAGAAAAACTAGAACTTTGATAAATACTTAGGTGAAGAACGAGAAAAGGAAGAGAACGGCGCAAAAATCGGAAGAAACGGATAAGGAATGAAGATTTTACGGTCGTCTTAAGCTTGAGAAAATGTGTAACAATGGTACTCCCATCAGGTAGACCAACTAAAATGGGACGTTTAAGATTTCTTATATTATGAACTAAGGATATGCAAGAGGTCATGTGATCTGAGGCCTCTAAATCCACTATCCAAACATCACTGTGTGAGTTATTGCGTTGAAAAAAATAGGAAGAAGCAGATGTTATACCTGCAAAACTGGTGGAAGGCAATGCATAAGAAGCATGGGAATGGGCAGTATTATCAGAGAGAGACTTTCTGAACCACCTTATCAACCAACCCTGTTACCATGTTAGCTGATCCAAGACCCTGTTGATCAGTCTGTGTGTGAACAGGTTCATTCATATAATAATCCTCAGCTTCATCATCAAATGGTGTCATTTCTTCATAGTCATCTACACCAAATCTAACAGCATCTGCATTGATTGTTGTTGGTCTTTTGTAGACATTGGTACCCTTCATGTGGTAACTATTTGAACGACCTCTACCTCTACCATAAGAACCCTGAGATCTGCCTCTACCAAGTCCCCTACCCAAATAGCATTGAAATTCAACATGACCAAAGACATTGCATAAAGGACAGGTCTGCAACCTGTAACATTCAGTGACATCATGTCCCTTTTTGGTGCAATGAGTACATTGCTTGACAGGTTTAACCTCAGGATCTAGCTTAGGTTTCTTGGCAGAGTTTTCAGGCTGTTTAACAGTGGCATAAGCATTTGCCTTTGTCATACCACTTACAGAATCACTAATCTCCTTTTGTTTCTCAACTTTCTGCAGTAACCCTAGTACTTTGGGAATATAAGGCATAGGTTCCATTGTTAAAATGTTGCTCTTAACATTCTCATAACTGGAATTTAGACCCATAAGAAGCTGAATTAGCTTGGATTGCAACTCTCTATCCAGCAATCTTTTTCATCAAAACACAAGAACAAGAATCCAAAGTACCACAAGTGCACTGAGGAATGGGATCAATAGCATCAATTTCTTCCCAAGTCCTTTTGAGACGACTATAGTACTCAACAACAATAGTGGTATCCTTAGAAATGGCACCTAGGTCTTTCTTAAGCTGATACAATTCCAGACTATTGATTTGACCATAGCATTCAAATAATTCTCCCTAAAGTTGTTTAGACGTCTTAACATAGGTGAAATTGTCACGAAAAGTACGCTCCATGGAATGTAAAATCAATTGTTTTACAAGAAGATCAACACGCTTCCAATGAAAGTGTTTCTTATCAGTCAATTCAGGCATATGACAAGTTCCAGTTATGAAACCGTCTTTGTTTTTCGCCACTAAGGCAAGCATAATTTCACGTTTCCAGTTCATGAAATCAATTCCATTAAAGAGAACATCAACAAGACTATTTGTATGTTGATCAGCAGTAGTAATGAATAAAGGATCATCATATAAAGCATAAGGCAAAGCACTCACAGTCGTATTAACAGCAGAATCAGATGTCACAGATGTTGTCATTGTGAGTGGAAAAAAATGTAAACAATTGAAGCAAGAAAGTGATGAAATTGCAACAATACAGAATGAATTTGAGTAATTCAGTAAGAGAACGAACAATTCTTTTAAAGAATATGATCGCAAGAATCTGAACTTCGGAAGAAGTATGCAAATAAAAAAAATGATTGATTTTCGCAGAAAAATAAGCAAGAAATTGCGAGAAATGAAAAAAAAAAAGAGAGAGAGAATAGCGGAAGCTTAATGTGAACAAAGGATCATAACCTGCGCGATTGATACCATGATAAGAGTGACCTGTGTGATGAACTCCATTAATGAGCTTAGAAGCTTCAAGGATGATGATGAAACACACAGGTAAATAAAGGCAGCTTTTATTGAAAGATATTTTTGTGTTTTTTTTACAATGAGATAATTAGAGCTGCAAAATGGAACAGAGTATTTATATACAAGATGTTCCAAACTAACACAAATCCTAACTAACTAATCATGCCAAGTCAGCAATCTGTGTGGTTAATTGTGATTGGTTGCTTGAGTGTCATCATTTCCGCATACGTGTTTTTTCACATACGGATTTTAATTTTTCACATACGACTTTTACGATTTCAGCGTTGTCATTTTTTTTCATTCTTTCAACCAATTGATTTTTCTCCCTTCACCACCAAAACCATCTTTGTTCAGTACCCATGCTTCGGTCAGTTCAGTCGCCGACCTCACTGAAATGTGAAAAGAAAAAAATAATAAAAAAATAAAGGGATGACAGAATAATCCCTGTACAATTCTATGAATATTGGAATGAATGCTTGTACGTCGACCATTTATGTGAAAAATGATAAAAAATTAGAACTCAATGATAGGTGTTGCTGGTGGTCAATGGAATCTCACATCTCTCTCGATACAAATTATCGAGTATCGTTCAATCACATCAAACGCAGCAAACACACCTTCACGAACCACCCTCTAACCATCGCACCCCATCCAGAACCACCACGTCTTCATTGTTGTGTTTGGAAGAGTGTGTTTGACAAATCGAACTTGGATAACTTGATGATCACGTATTAAATCGCTTTTCTTAGAAAGTATTTCTATCTTATTAAGCCTTTGGGTTACAAGAAATCTTTCTTAGGATAATGCACCAAATATACCTCTTGTTCTTAGGCAAAAACAAGAGAAAACTTATGAAGTTTTTTATTTTGTTTGTAATGCCAAAATCTGAAAAATATTATTGCATATAATAATTTTTGTATCAACCCTTTCTCAAGCAATCCTTGTATATATTTATACTAATGCTTTGTACTCTGAAAGAGAAAGTCAGTTATCATCCAAAAGGAACATAACGAATAAGTATGAAACAATGCAACACGGATCAAACAATGTATTTGCAAAAGTCCTTAAATGATACTAACCTCGATCGGGGTTGGCGCCCCCGATCGGGGACGTAACTTTCTAATTTTGCGAAAATAAAACTTTTGAGAATTTTGGCTGAATACTTCCCCAATCATTTACCTCGATCGGGTTTAGTCAACTCTTCGTACTTTGAGCTTTAAAATATGCTCAAGTACTAATTGGGAGCGATATAATGATAACGGGCTTTTGTCGCCAAAGCCGATCAAAAACAATTTATAAGCTCAATACCGAACTAATGAATGTAGTAGGGTAAGGAGGTCGAACCGCAAGGATGGTGTGGGCGTACACTAWGTTTATTTAAACCTATAGTCTAGTCGATCAATAATGAAA
>VHZZ01000390.1:191033-206954 GCA_009801015.1 Silene noctiflora | reverse complement strand
GTATTCATAGATAACACCTTATTAATCACAAAACAATAATTTCCTAAACTATCCGTTTTCGTTTATAGTTTAAAATTCAAATTCAAGGGCAGGAAATGAAAATATATGAGAAATTTACTATTATGTCCCAGGTGGCAATTAATTTAAGTACCACTCGGTGACGCTATCTCATTATTCAATGTGAAATAATCCGGCACGACACATCCTCTTTATTAAAGCAGCAACCACAGAGCTGAGGTGTCACTCTGTGGTTGAAAATTCATTATTTTAGTTTTCTTAAATAGATGACCCACCCTATACCTCACTTTCTACTATCATATTTTTTTCAAACTCAATGATTCAAGAGGTCATTAATTTTACCAAATGACTTAACAAATTTATTATTTTAACACTCTTGATTCAAAGTGCTCATTAATTAAAGAAAGCAATAAATAAAACATATAAATCCGAGGGAAAAAAAGTATGAAATGATTTAATCGCAATTTTTATACCCAAAAAATACATAAAGTAATTTTTGACATCAATTTTTTATATTACCATTCATTTTTATGTTGGGAGAAATACGTTTTCCAAAATAAGTTTCTAAAAAACGAGTTCTTGAGATAATTTCCAATTAATATTTTGAATCCAACGGATAGTTAAGATAAGGAAAAATGACAGAAAAGATATTATGCTTCCATGCTTTGTTCTTCAATTTTCAACTTTAAAATAAAATTTTTTACTTCCTAAAAGAGTATGAGGGTTGTGATAACATTAGGAGTGACATGAATTGAAGAATTTGCAGGGGTGAAAGAGATGGTGGAGGAGCCGAGGAGGCATTATTGTGTTGGACGAGGTCAAAAGGCAGAGTTTAGGGAGAGTAAATGACAACTTTTGTTTTTGGAGTAAAAGAAGATTTTTATATGGTAAGGTTTAATTGGATATATGCCATATGGGTAATGGCCCAAAATGGTTGATATAATTAAGACGATTTTTATGTTTTTATTTTATATAGGGTAAATTGATAAACACTACTAACTTTAGTCCTCTTTTTCATAATCAATACAAACATAATCAATAATTAGTAATCAGTACCAAAATATTAACTTTTTTATACCATAGGTACCAAGCCGCCTTCTTACTTTAGTTTTTTTTCCTACTTTAAAGGCGCTTTCATGTAAGAGAGGCATTTTGGAAGTGGGTGAGTGGATATTTGTACTTGAATGATGGCTTTTTGGACTTTTTCGAGTAGGTTAAGATGAGATTTTCAGGCGACTTGGTACCTATCATAGAAAAAAGTTAATATTTTGGTACTGATTACTAATTATTGATTATGTTGGCACTGATTATGAAAAAGGGTCCTTATATTGGTATTGTTTATCAATTAACCCTTTTATATATATAAAAAAAGATCCAATAAACCGTATTGTAAAATTGCACAATGTGGGGAGATTTTGATGTCTATTAGGTTGATGGTTAGAGTTCAAATATCTAGATTGAGCTTAATTTTATAATATTTTTTTGTGTTTTAAGTGGTAGCGGAGTACAATGTCATTTTTGTTTTTTTGTTATTCTTTAGCGTATCATTTTTGGTTTTTCAAGGTGCTGATTCCTTATCGTATATATACAATAATTTACATTTTGCGTGTTTCACTAATTAATAATCTATATTAAATGAAAAATGGGTCAAAATTTTAATTTTAAACATACAAGGGTCAAAATTTTCATTTTAAACGTGCACGGGTCAAATTCATTTTAAACTTCAGGGGTTAAAATTTTCAATTTTCATTTGTCCAGTGCACGGGTTCTTAAAAAGCACACAAGTTTGACTAAATGAAAAACATGTTTAACTATTTGCATGGGTATGCAACTATTCAAACCCTTGCACTTTTACGAATTTATTACTACGTATGTTATTTTAATTTTCATTCGATTAATTTTGTTTGATATATAAGTCGAGTTTTCCGAAATCTGAATAATAAACAAAGTAAAAATTCAAATTTAGTTAACAAGATGACATATCATACCAAGACAATCATTCGGCCAATTGCCCAAATGCATCATTATTTTCACAAATTGCAATTATAATATAAAAGTGTTTAACAAGGAGTAGAGAGATTTTATTATTTTATTTCAACTTTATTTTAAAAGTAATTAACATTAAAAGGAGATATTTAATTAATATAAAAATTAGTCTTAAATATTTATGTTTTTTTATAATAACAAAATTTGAAATAATATATCCGTGCAATTTGCACGGGTTTAAGACTAGTGTGATTAAAAACATTAGCAAACCAACTGGAAAATTTGGGTGATGATCTTTATGATCACGCATGTGGTAATTACTTAATACTTATCCTGGATAAGAAGAAATACTCGATCATCTGACTTTGGAAACCTTAAATCAGATCTGATAATCCGAACTTCCCAATACAATTGTTATCAATACAATCTAAACTGCTAAAATGGTGTCTGAAACATCTCAGGTGAGTTTTTCAACTGTTTCATAAAACAACTGCTTTTCACTTGGGTTTGATTCATTAAATGATGGTGATAACCATGATTGGGTATTATTGCTTTTATCTTTACTTTGTTGTGTTTTTAATTGGATGTCCAAAAATGGGTGATTGTTTGTAGATCATTCTCTGATCGGATTTGATCCTTCTGCTGATTTTTTTTTTTTTTTGCTTTTGATGTATTAAGATACTATGGGTTGTTCTCAAGGTGAGAAATTGATGATTTTTTTTCGTATCGTGATATTAAATCGTTGAATCATTGATTGGGCGCGTCAGCTTAAGCTATTGGTTGAGATGGTATCAGATTTTAAGCCGTTTCAATTAGCATCTGTTACCATGAAACAATCACTGGCTGAGAACTTAACAAGTTCAGTTTGACACTGTTACTTGTAAGATGTAGGTTAAGGTGGTAGAGAAAATTTATGTAAAACCTGGAGAGTGCTTGGGGACAAGGGTAAAGTGTAGTATCACAAGTATGAGATGAAGGTGAAGAGTGTAGCAAAAGTTAGGCAATATGAGTTAGTATGTGAGAATATGCACAAAATTTAGTAATACTAGGACGGGATTAATGGCAAAGTTAGCAGATAACTTCTTAGCAAATTCTTGACCATCATTGATCGAGCTATCAATGACGTAGATGGTTACAGTCAGTTCACACTTACTATCAGCTGCTTTACTGCTTACATGCATTCTAATGCGCAATTGAAGTCTGATCATAAGATTTTTCTCTCTAGCTTTTATTGGTTAATCACTCTAGCCACTTTGTAGTGAGAAATGATGCTCAATTTATCATGTCGAAACTTGGATTCTTTTTCCTTTCTAAAGGATCTCTGTCTTAGTTGCTTTATGTTCCGTTGCAGAGGTGTATGACAGATATTCTAGAGCGAGTCATTGGATGATTTATGCGTATAATTATTGGTGGTTCTCGATTATAAGTACTCCATCTGTTTCATCATTTCTTCCCATTCTTCAAAATTCCCTTTACAAAACTTTGAAAACTGGGAAGAACATGGTAACTGGAGGTTAGTAGTATGCAATATATAGTCATCCATTGTACCCTTTTTTTCAAAATTCTTTCACCTTTAATGATCTTTTCTCTTTTGCGTTCTAGGTTTTGATTCATGAAAGACAGTGTGTACGATCAATTGTTCTGAACCGACCAAAGCAATTGAATGCACTCTCGTCTTATATGGTATGCACCTGATTTAACTAGCACTCAGTTTGTTTCTCTCATTTTGATGGATTGATATTACAGGTCAATCGGAATAATGATTTATACTCATAGCTTATGTACACTTTTTGCCCCTAAATTAAGAGGAGTAACTTTTAAATTGCGCAGTATGCGTATTAGGCAAATAAATGTAGAATGGAAGATCATTTTGCTACATCTTATAACTCGAGTGTGGATTTTACAGGTTTCTCGTCTATTGGACCTTTTTCTAGAGTATGAAGAGGATCCTGGAGTGAAAATGATTTTACTCAAGGTATTCTTAACACAACATTCTCAAAAGTGTGCTTTGAAAATGATTCTGTGGTAGTTTCTATG
Source organism: Silene noctiflora (assembly GCA_009801015.1). Classification (NCBI taxonomy): domain Eukaryota; kingdom Viridiplantae; phylum Streptophyta; class Magnoliopsida; order Caryophyllales; family Caryophyllaceae; genus Silene; species Silene noctiflora. The sequence goes on along the minus strand of VHZZ01000390.1, from coordinate 202,913 downwards.
TTGAAATTTCTTAATGTGAGGTTCTGTCACACCCCCTTTCCCAGCTGCCAAAGAAAGAATATTCATGTGTATGGTATACTTTTTGGCTTGTCTCAGTTCATAGCTTATTTTTCCACAGCTGAAGTTGTATACTGTGTTTATTGTTGGCAAAAGAAGTTGTTTTTCTAGCTGTTAACTTCTATTGAAACGTACCGGTTTCTGAAAGATAGCAAATATGCCTTGTGTCAATTCAGGTTATTTCAGGAAATTGGTTCGCATAGAGGTCTGAGAAACAGTTTTTAAACATGAATATTTGATGTCAGGATTATTTGTCTCTGTCAGTGTTGACTTATGTCAATTCAAGCACATTGGGGTGTGGTTGTGTTGTATTCAGTTTCTTCACGTCCAAACTCTAATTAAAAATTCGTGTTTCATATGTTCGTACTTATTGTCTTGGTCTTTCTTTTGTTTTCCTTACCAGGGAAGTGGAAGAGCATTTTGTGCTGGAGGTGATGTCGCTGCAGTGGTTAATGATATCAGTAAAGGTAGTTCTTTCAATTAGGCCTTGTATTTATTTAAAGTCGTGCAATAAATCCGGAGTATTGGCACCTTTACTTCAAGAAATTGGTTGATACTGCTTTTTCCGCTGCGCCCGAGACACTGTGTTTGTCTAGATTTCCATGTATCACGATAGAAATGTGGTGTGCTATTTTGTCCATGGCCTATACTATGCATCTGAAATAGAAAATATCAAATATTTTGGCAACTTTCTGTTTTGTCATTCAATCTTGTTTTTTTTTCCATTCATCCTAGAGAGTTTGGATTGTAGACCTTTAGCAAAATTGTCTGAATATTTTGGTTTACTCACTCCTCTTTGTATGTATTTTGATGTAAGATAGTGTATTTCTTATGGAATCAGGTGATTGGAGATCTGGTGCAAACTACTTCCGGAAAGAGTTTACCTTGAATTATGTCATTGCCACATACAGAAAACCCCTGGTAATACGCTTTTATCTAGTCTCATATTTCAACCAAAACAAAACGGATATTTTTCCCAAAATTGATTAAACTGTTAATCAACTTTTAAACCTTCACTCTTGTGTGCAACTACTGTGTGAAGGTTTCAATTCTTAATGGGATTGTCATGGGAGGTGGAGCTGGGGCATCAATTCATGGAAGATTTCGTGTGGTGACTGAGAATACGGTATATCTTGACCCTTTAATAGCGTCTATTTATTTTTGTCATTATTCTATTGTACAATAAATTCCAATAAGGAAAGCTGTTAGCAATCAGTGAACTGTCTCTATATTACTCATCTGTGAGAAGAATTGCTATACTTGTATGGAACTATATATAGATGTTCACCTCGATAATTGTATCTTAAATATAAGGTAGGATGTGAGGTGCTTCCCAGACTTTTATTCATTCTCGCCTTAAACCTTTTTTTATGTAAATCAAGACTTATCACCAATGCTAATGGCTTGTTGGTTGGGAACTCTAGCAGAATTCTGTTTCATCATAAGTACATTATTTTCTGACTTCAGGGGAAATAAGGAACTGTATTTGCTAGAAACAGTATCTTTAATTGTTGTACGGAGTAGTTAATATGAGTTGGGAAATTTTGCAAGCGAGTTTTTCTATTATAAGCTGAATTTTGACCCTGCTGAGGTAAAAAAATGGTGGTATAAATTTTCAAAATCAAGCGGAACTTTGAAAACTCAGAAAATGACGTGAGATTACTGTTCATTTTGGAGGGGTCTGACTCCTGCTGGCTTTTCCTGGTTCATATATATCAGTAGTCAGTACACAACTGATCATTGACCCCCTTGATTCAATGGTTGTGTGGCGCATAATCGAACTTGGGGTCAAGGTTTCAAAGTGTGTTCTCTCTACTTTTTTCCTCCATGATCCACCACCTGAAGGATTTAACCAGGATTTCAATTTTTTTTTTTGTTGGTGCAAAAATAAAACTTCCAAGTCAAGAAAAAAATCATACTGGCAGAAACCATTATGGCTTATCATCAATTTATGATCCAGAAAGATCTTTTTCGAGTGCAACGAGTAAACTGTCTCACTTTGCAGGATCCGTTACACGGTGTTGAGAGATCTAATATTAAATGTCATCTTTTCATTCTGTATGCCATTCTTTCTTCGTGCTTTATCTCATGGTTACCAGATTCGCTATGAATACGCCCTTACCAATTCGTGATTCGCTCTTACAGAATGTGTGTTGTGTATTTTTATGAAGCGACGGGATAGAATCCGCTCTTAACAATTCGCGATTCGTAGGGTACCAAGCGAATTCGGTAACCTTGGTTTATCTTACAATTTATTTGTAGATGTTTTCCAATTTTTTTTTTTTTGCAATGTGATTATGATGAATAAGTCTATTCTGCACCTCATTTGGTTTTTGGTGGACATTCCACGACCCACTGAAAGATGTGAAAAGTTTCTTCTGACTGTTGTTTATCTTGTTGATACATAGAGTACTTTTAGCCCGCTTTTTATTTATTCAGTTATAGAAAAAGGAGGACAACAGTTCCCCAATGTAAGAACTATTTTGGCGATATCAAGTAGTAGTAGGCTAATAGCAGAACATTCTTAACGGGTGTTTATCATCTTGATTATATGTCCATGAGAGCTGTTTCTTGCTTTTTCGTAAGTTAGTGGAGGCTTTTAACTTTTTAAGCGGTTTCTGCTGATTATCAGTTCCTAAAGCTTGGTGAATTCCTTGTCCTTAAAAGCTTTCGTAACTTTTTTCATTATTCCTTTTCTATATAAAAAAAAACTCCTAAATGGAAATTCTGTTCATCAACTCCTATTGCTTTACATTGTATGTTTGTCTATTTAGCCACTCATATTGCTTTAAACTCTGTATTATCTTTGTTCTGCTATAGCTCTCTAAATGATTTTCGACAGGTTTTTGCAATGCCTGAAACAGCTCTAGGACTCTTTCCAGATGTTGGCGCATCCTATTTCTTATCAAGATTACCAGGATTCTTCGGTATGCCTCTCTTACACAAGTATTACACAATGTCAAGGATGTTCTACATTCAGAAATGAGATTGGAGAAAATATTTCTTTGATTGTAAAATAAAGGCTATTTAGATTTTATACAACTTGCATAGTTGTCTCCTCAAAAAAGAGTTTACAGAACTTGCAAGTTTTTTTTAGTAGTTTTTGGTTCCGTTATGTTTGCAAGCATTAGAATTAGAATTAGTGTAGCGATGAGTTAGGAGTAAGAGTTGAATAAAGCTACTTTTCTGCTTAATATTAGGGTGAACACCACATAGTATCCTAATCCCATCCCTAAGACCCTGCTAAGTTGGTTCCTATTTTTAGTATCTCAGATAACCATAGACTTTTCAGGTCTGCAATTCTTTTCTCTTGTCTAGACTTTTGGAAGAAATATGGTGATATTGCTTTCTCTCTGTGATGTTATCTTAGGAGAATATGTTGGTCTCACTGGAACTAGGTTGGATGGTCCTGAAATGCTTGCATGTGGTCTTGCAACTCATTATGTTCCATCTACGGTACAATCTGACCTTATTTGTATTCTGTTTGCTGTCTATTTATTTGTGTAATTGCCTTGTAAACTGTAAAGGATGAAGGCACTTGTTGATGATAATCATCCCTTTCTAACCTCCCCTCTCCAAGGCAATGGAGAATGATATCATGTTATTTGGACATTTTGTAAAATTTTTGGTAGTTATTTGGACTGGGTTTGGCAGCATATCATGTTAACCTTGAGACGAATACATTCTGGACTTGCTTAAAAATCTAGGGCCGTGTCTTCGTTCCTGGATTCAAATTTAATTCTATAATGTAAAGCCTGTACTTTACAGAAATTGCCGTCACTGGAACAAGAACTTTACGAGGCAAACTCTGCTGATCCGATATATATTGCAAAAGTCATCGAGAAATATGCAGAGGAACCTTTTGTAAAGGAAAAGAGTGCTTACCGTGAGTAAGTGTCATCATTGTTACTGACTAGCATTAGTTTGACTACTATAATCGAAAGTGAACAAGGTTAAGGTTTACAATATGCTAGATCACTAGATGCCCTTACATAGTTGCATTACATCATTATTAGCTATTCTCAATATAGACTTGTCTTTTTTACAGGTTGCGAATCATTGACAAGTGCTTCTCCTGTAGGACAGTTGAAGAAATTTTATCTGCTGTTGTAAGTTGTTACAAAAAGTTCTTCCATCATATGTAGTATATTTTTACACATGAAATTTTGTCGCATTTCTTGTACATCTTTATTTTTTTTTATTTTTTTTGGGATCACATTAGGCAGTCTCCCAATGGAGCCAAGGACTCCTTATTCTTTGGTTTTGGATTATGATGAAATTAGGCAAAGTGGTTCACTAAGGTAGCTGCACTAATTATTACTCCCTCCATTCAAGTGAATTATATACGTTTGATTAAAATATACCTCACATATATTCAATAAGCGTATGGAGTTCAGTTGAATAGAGGAAGTATTATGAAGTAACAGTTATTTGACGCAAATCACAGCACAATTTTCATTTTGAATCGTTGGAAAGAATATCTTTGCGTTAACACAAATGTAAGGCTGCGTTTGACCCCTACTTATCCTGCTATTTGTGGTAGCCGTTGAGGTGCTAGGATAATGGTTATGTTTTATTAGGCACTCTTTTCAATGGTCATTCATCATGGAAACTCTGATATTTTGTAGGAAAGTGAAGCTGGAAAGAGAACCGATGGATGGATAGTTGCCGCATTACAATCACTGAAAAAGGCATCTCCAACAAGTTTGAAAATTTCCCTTGAATCGGTATGGATAGCTTGCTTTTACTAATTAGGATCTACCTGCTAAGAATTATAAATATGGGTTTTGGCGGAAAGATTAGTTCTAGGCTATGTTACTTTGACTTTCTCACGTTTGGGGCCATATTTGTGTCCAACATGACACCCAAGGATATGGATATGGAATCCTTACTAACACTTCTCCTGCCGGTGAGGTTGCATGACATTTATAAAGGAAGATATTGGTGTCTAAAGCATCCAGTATGATTTTTGATGATTTTAAGTCCAGTGTTTCAAACATCTCTCCAATCACTTTATAAAAACTAAATATTTCGTATTTTTATTCTCTAATTTGAATTCTCTAGTTGAAGTCTGAGTAAAATGAATTATAGGTAACTTTTTGTTGTGATTTGATCGAAATAAGCGAGATTGTGACCTAGATCTACTTTTGGTGATAGTCTGATAGATGAGAAAGGCCTAGGAAGTTTATTAAGAATAGATAAATCATGAACGTAAAGTATGCTGAAACTAAGGGTATGATTATTGGTGAGACTCACCAAAGTCTTAAGACTCTGCCACATCAGTTTTCCATTAATTTTTATAATTATTTTATTGTTCAGACCCGCCTCAGACTCGTCTCAAACTTTATACATTATCCGTAAGACTCATCTCAGACTCAACTTTTTCACTACACTTATTCTTATGGGGTTTTAGATAAAAAGGAAAACAATAATAGTTTTGACACAGGGTAGCAATTTATTGGTTGTCATTATAAAAATGTGGGGTCAAGACTCTTGTAGAGTCTTAAGTTGAGTCTTGGATTTCCAAGACTCAACTTAAGACTTTCTCAAAAGACTTGGGTAGATTATTGGGAGTCTTGGGTGAGTTTTGTCTCAAGACTCATGTGAGTCTTGTCTCAAGACTCACCAATAATCTTACCCTTACCCTAAGCTGGAATAGAAAAAGCGAGGGGTAATGTAGAGGAAGGATAAACAGATTGGGGTAAGTTTATAGATCACCGATAAGATCTTGCTCCCCTCCTGCATATTGCGAAGTGCCAACCATCGGGGAAGAAAACAAGTAATCTATATTATTTTAATATGAGACTTTTTTACTTTTCAAGGTAAAAAGAACTACAGTTATGATCTCTAGAAAAACGTGGCAGCGATGAATCTTGCTTATCCTGGTAGTATGCTCCTTCTATGCTATATGGCCTAAAAAATATAACGGGGAATCCTACTTCCAATCTGCAATTGGATGATGTGCTGTTCTTTATACAGGAAAACTAAGCATAGGCCTCGATAAAAAATTAGTGAATTTCCAGAGAATCGATATTGCTGATTACTCGTGAGTCGTGAGTACTAAACATATCGTCAACTGTAGAGTTGTGCATAGAAGTATGAGAAGTTATACTTATTAAAAGGGGGTTGAGTTTTCATTTCTTAAAACTTACAGCAATGTTATCTTGGCTTTTTGTTAATTATCGATACAGATAAGACAAGGAAGACTTCAAGGAATTGGGAAGTGCCTCAGACGTGAATATAGAATGGTTTGCCAAGTTATGCGAGGACAAGTCAGCAAAGATTTTTTCGAGGTTTTTCTGTGATTAATTTGTTTAGGGTGTTTGAGGTACGCGCTTTGTGTCTGACGCTAACATTCTAGCATTGATTGTAGGGTTGCCGGGCAATATTGATCGACAAAGACAAGAATCCTAAGGTAGTTCTTGCGTTCATCCATCTCCATTAGCCTGTATCCTTACACTCCTAGACCTACTAAAAACGGACTTTTATTTGACCATGTTTATCAGTTGTTCCTGAAACCCTATGTAGACCTAGTTCCTGCATTAAAATACTAATATATACTCACTCCTTAACCTACTTACCGGACCTAGTTCCTGATTTTGTTGTTTTATCCGTTGTTCCTGCAACCCTCCTTTAACCAACTTAACAATTTAGACTTGACAAAATGACCCGACCCGAATAACTCGATCAGAACCCGGCCCGACACCCGAACTTGACCGGACCCCAATGTTTATTGTTGCAAACTGATTATTATCGACAATAACTCGATAATACTTGACCTGGAGATGACCGGAACTCGAAATGACCCGCCCAATAAGTCCCGAAGTTGAAAAACTCAAAATAACCCAACCCAAACCCGACTCAGTTCACCTGTTTACCATGTCTACTGAACATCACATTTTAAAAAAAAAAAAAAAAAAAATGGTCACACAATTACACGTGAGTGTCGGGTAAAGAAATGTATGAGAGTGTCAGGAAATTGGAATTTCTATGTTTCTTGATTTCTTCTATTACATTGCAAATTTTGTGCGCTCTTGTGAGTTCGTTCCACAAGGTCCATATTAGAATAGGTGGAACTAGTTTTCTAGACCTTGTTCCTGATATATTTTTTAGTTTATTTTTGTTTTAATTTTTTTTGTCCTTATGTAAGACCTAGCCCTACCTATAAACGTAGTCGACACTCACCCTCGATCCGGCCCTGCATAACCCCTTTTTGGTCATGAATCCCTAAATCGTAAATACAATCCATTCTAACTCGGTTTGCAAACCCAACCCATTGGACAACAGTCACTCACAATTTTACCCGCTAAACTAAACGATATTTGGCTCCTTACACTCTTGTGCCAAGCTAAACCCACGTCCCACATTGATATTTGACTCTTATGTTTACCTGTGTTCAAGTGGGAGCCTTCCAGACTGGATTTGGTGACCGATGAAATGGTGAAGCGTTACTTCCACGGAGTAAATGATGAAGGATGGACAGATCTCCAGTTTCCTATGAGATCAAATCTGCCGGCAGCAGCCATGGCTAAGCTTTAGCATTTTGGCGAGATTATGTTTGAAACACTTTTGAAGTGAACTTGATCTTACCTATGTACGAGTATATATTATGTAAGAGGTATAGGTCCGTTTGTAAAATAGGAGTAGAAACTAGATTTAAATCACCCTCCGAGCAAAGGAGAATGTTTAATGACTACGCGTTCCAACGATAGGCCAAAGAATTAAATTGAACATTGGAAAAAAGAATTTATCAGGTATTTGACTACATTCTTGAATACCCGGCCAAATTATAGCATTGATCAAATCCATTCCAATTCATTACAATAGACGTAGCTTAACACTCCCTTAACGATATGGGAGTAGACTATTGATCAAATAACAGCATCGATCAAATCCATTGCAATTGGGGTATTCTAACGGATATTGAGCTCTTGTTCACAAGTTTTCATTGTCTTTCTTTCAGTTTTTTACCGAGCCGTTTAATAAGGTTGCCCATAACCTTGCAAAAGCAAAAATGGGCTTGTAATTTCTCTATTTACTGCTGTCAAAAAAAAAAAAAAAAAATCCATTGCAATTCATTAACGCATTTCTAACTTGTACAATGGACACTTTCTAACTTGTCCGAATTATTGTTTACCTTTGATTAGAATACTTCTAAAAAAAATAGAAAAAAAAAAGTAAACGAACGAATGAGACGTAGGGAGTATTAGACAATGTACAAGTGGGATATTATTCAATATATTAGACATTACATCGTCCAAATTCAATATTTAGACACTATACAAATTCAAGAGAAATCGATATGAGACAATAGTTTTTTTTGTTGAACTGCAATAGGAGTCGGCCATGGGCTTGACAAAAATGGTCTGACAAACTGCAAATGGGTAACATTATCCAAGTTGATAGGATCATAKACATGTTGTATGGACTTATTTCTGACAGCAAAGACCTTGATAGTTGAAGGGTAAGCTACCATGTAAACCTTGTCCCTAGCAGCAACACCGACCAAGGACTGAAACATTAGATACATGTCGTCTGTGTCAACACCTTATTAGCATAATCCACAAGATCCCAAACCACAAATCTACCGTTAGGAAATCTTTCACAAATGTAAGACGCCCTTCACACGCTTCCAAAAGAAATATTCTATTATCCTCCGATTCTAAAGGATCCGTTGGAGGTAACAGAATGATATCACAGTGCAGAGGTTTGTTGAAAGGATCATATGCAACAATGCAGTTGGTCCCACACCAGTGAAACTTTGAAAAATAAGAGATTGGGGATTCCAAGGCGCACATTCGTCGACCTAAAACCAGGTGGACAAGGGATGTGGAATATGGTCCACTCTGCTGCTTCATCAGCGATAGACTCGTCTTTCGCCTTAACCCAGTTGACAGATACGACAGTGAAATCAATCTTGTTGGGGTCATAATCAACATTGTTGGTAATGATGTCCTGATAGAAAGTGGTATCAGCCCAAATTCTARAATTGCCACCTTGTCCTCGAGCTTGCTTGTTGTTCGTGGTAGCAACTAAAACCAACAAAGTCGGAAATTAAGATCAAAGGTAGTTTGACCCAGTGCTTGGAGACGGGGTTACACAAGCAATACTGATAATAACAATACCGACTCTTTTCTTCAGGGTGGTAGTTGTTAAAAGAGGCCCTTAATAAGATCAAACCGCCGTAGGTGGCCAATAAGAGTACGACGGACAACGCCTTAGTAGGGATCTCCCAATCGTCACCGTAATCATGATAGTGATAGAAATCGCGGCAGAGTGGGATAATGAAATCAAAGGTTAAGGGGGTTGATGAAAGCCGAGCGATGGTAGGAAGCATGGAGGAGGGGCAAGGCATAAAGTTGGTCATGATAGGGCGGTCGGCTACATCGACCTTTGAAGAGTAGCCTGTTGTTATGATGATGAATAAGGATATAAGAGCGGGCAAAACAAGTTAAGGAAATAAGAGAGAGCCAATGCCTGGAAACGCACTTGACGGGGACATGCAGGAGGATCTCAGTTAAAAGATCATCAGTAAGACGATCAAATGGCGATGATGATTTTGAGGTGTGACTAGTGCAAACGCTAAAACGACGATGACCACTACTACCCTTAGTAGTACAATTTGATAACTCGTTTAGTAATTTCCTCTTTTTAGTCGAAGACGACATTCTAGTATCCATCCTTGTAATTTGAAACTGAAGAAACAAGGATGATTTTATTTTATTAGATTCAATTGGATGTAGGTTTTTGATTTATATACTAGTCGTATAAATTTCCTTGACTATATACTATGTAAAAGAAGGCCTCAAAATATGGTCCAATATAAAGCCCACAAGAACATGGGACGTAGTCACAGTCACTAAAAAGATATGCATGGAGAATGTAGTAGGTAGAGTCTGGCAATGAGCTGGCAGAGCTAGCATACTAATTTGTCTTCATTTAGTTTTCTTACTAGGGTTGATGATGTACTCCTAGTATAAATATGGTATGATGCTCTTTGTAGAAAGTTAACAAAAATATCAATCAAAAAACAGCAGCCACAGGCTTTTTCTCTCAAGAAACTTCTGATCCTCATAATTCTCTTATAATGCTCAAGTTTATGTTTTTCTTCATGGTATCAGAGCCATGAGCATTATATGCTCTGACTTCTGTATACTTGGTATGTTTTCTCAAAAGTTGTAAGTATTCGTTTAGTATTTGTCCTCTTTTACCCTTTTGTCATGCAAAGATTCAATCTTTATAGTAGATCTGGTGTTGCTTGTTTGTTTACTGTGTTCTTTAAGTTAAAAGTTTGCTTCTTTGTTGTTTGAACCACCTGTTTGTGAGAAATCATGTCTGAAACCACAGAATTAGTCATGAGACCAGTAGATATTACTGACCCCCTGTACTGAAACCTAAATGATATTGGAAGTAACCTCATAATCACACCCATATTGACTGGAGTGGAAAATTACATACCTTGGAAGAGTCAAATGGAGTTAGCCCTTTCAACCAAAAGGAAACTGGGGTTTGTGACAGGGGCAGTTAGTAAACCCACTACTGACAATGCTAAGATAGAAGCTTGGATTTCTGCAAACAGTCTGATAATATCGTGGATTATACAGAATGTAAGTGAACCAATTAAGATGGGAATTATGTTCATTCAGTCTGCCAAGGAAATTTGGAAAACTCTAAAATGGAGGTACTTGGTTAGTAATGGTGCTAGGAAGTATAGGTTGAACAAACAGACCTACGAACTGAAACAGGACAAGAAGCCTATAACAGACTATTACACCCAACTTAGATCCATATGGGATGAACTTGACAACTTGAATGATTACCCTTTACTCACTGAGACTTCAGATGAAATTGTGGCATTCCTGGAAGCCATCCAGAAACAAAGAGAGGATGCAAAACTGTTTCAGTTCCTAAATGGTCTGGACACTAGCTATGGGATACAAAGGAGTGATGTACTTCTTATGTCTCCATTACCCATGGTTGATGATTCTTTGTCCATTATGATTCAAGAAGAGGCACAACAGTATAATACCCAGTCTCATGAGAAAGCAGAGTCAGAAGCTTCCGCTCTTCTGGGAAAGGGGGAGTTGACAGAGGTGAAATGCAAGCACTGTGGTTTGAGTAACCATCCTTCTGAGAAGTGCTGGTATGCTCCTGGGAATACAACACCTAGAAGAGGAGGAAACAATCATCAAGCAGGTGCTTATAAAAGAGGTGGCTATCAAGGAAATGACAGTTTTGGAGGAGGAAATTATCCAAGGGGCCAAGGAAACTACAAAATGACAAGAGGAGGATACAGAGGTAGAGGCAGAAACTCATATAACAACAACACAAACCAAAACTACCAAGGGAATTTTAACAACAATCAAGGAAATTACAGAAAGATGGCTGCAAATGTTGGTGCCGACTCAAATCAAACTGACATTGCATCTGCCTTGGCAGCAGCTACACAACAACTGAAGAATGTGCTGAAACTTATTCCAGGGCATCAAGCTTCTTTATCTAAGACTGGACATGACATTGCAATTTTGCAGGTACAATTTCATGTTTAAATACTTGCAACACCCTGTGTGGGTGGATTGTGGATTCTAGGGTTAGTGATCATATGGTCACTGATCTCAGGGTCTTGAGTAATATGAGGAGGTTGTCTAAAAGACTAAAAATTAATCTCCCAAATGGTGAATATGTCTATGTGACTCACATGGGAGATGTGGAACTCCAAAATGGAGTTAAATTGTTGAATGTCATGTATGTTCCCACCTTTAAGTATAGCCTTTTGTCTGTCCAAAAGATGGCAAAGGATAATAACTATTATGCCAAGTTTTA
>VHZZ01000390.1:166478-189728 GCA_009801015.1 Silene noctiflora | reverse complement strand
AAAACTTAAGAAAATACAAGAGAGAATGAGAATGAGAATTGTGTGTAAAAGTGTAGAATATAATGTAAGAATGTGGTGTCTAAGTCGGGATACAAAGCTCCCTCATATAGGGATTTCTAAGTGAAACGTAAGAACCAAAAAGGAATCCAGAGACACTCGTCCCCGATCGGGGACACCCAACCCCGATCGGGGTTGCATGTATACGGGCATATGGCCTTAAATGCCATGTTTAATGCTTCACGAGATCATTTTTTCGTCTTAACTCTCCTTTAATCACCGACTAAATACCCTTGTGTGGAATGTTATATGGAATCCTAAGCTAAATTTTTCCACATTACTTCTTGGATATTAATATTTGGGCTTGATCTTCATTTGTTTACACTTTACCATACAATTGCATTTTGGGCCTTTTCTTAATCATTTGATCATTATTTCCATGACTTGAGCTTGCATGGCCATGCATGTTCTAATCCAACTTCCACTTAGATTTGTGTTCTCGATATTTACTCTTTTCGTCGGGAATTAGCTAATAAAAGCTACATTTCCTACAAAACACGTTAAACGCATGCAAAACAACTAGAACACGATATTAGCTCAAATAAACACTAATAAAAGTGCAAATAGCATGTAAAACCGAGCTAAAATATGAGGTAAAATCATGTATAAAATAGACTTATCAGCAGACAACAAACAAAATTTCACAAAGAAGACTCAATAAAATTTACTTAGTGTCGTTTCAATTTGTAATCCTAAGCCTGATAATGTGTGTCAAAGGCCAATATTTCCTCAAAATTGTAATGACATACTGTCTTTGAATGACAAGTCAACGTTTTATTCTCAATGGCATAATAGACTTGGTCATGCTTCTTTTAGTAAATTGAAGCATCTTTCTTTTCTACAATTGTCTGCTGCATAAGCTTCAAAACAAACATGCCTTTGTTGTCCAATGGCTAAACTGACCAAATCACCTTACACTCTAAGTGAATCCACTACTGCTCATACTTTTGTTATGATCCACATGGACATTTGGGGGCCATATAGGGTTTTATATAGAGGAAAATACAAATATTTCCTGACTTTGGTTGATGACCACACTAGAGCAACATGGGTGTACTTGCTGGAATTCAAGTCCCAAGCTTTTCATTATTTAAAAGAATTCTATGAATTGGCAAAGAATCAGTTTGGGGCTAAGATAAAGATCATAAGGTCTGATAAGGCCCTTGAATTCAAAGATGACTATTACAATGGATTTTTCACTCAAAATGGGATAATACATCAAACTAGCCTTGTAGACAACCACAACAAAATGGGATAGTGGAAAGAAAACACAGGCATTTGTTGGAAATAAGTAGAGCTATTAGATTTCAATATGGTTTAACTCTAAGATACTGGGGGATTGTCTTATGACAGCGGCCTACATCATTAATAGGTTGCCTTCATCTGTTAACAAGAACAAAATTCTTTATGAAGTCATTCATAACAAGAAGCCTGATTATTCTCAATTAAAGGCCTTTGGTTGTCTAGTAATGGCATATAATCTAGAGACAGAGACAAATTTCAACCAAGAGGGCTTTCATGTATCTTTGTTGGCTACCCATCAACTCAAAAAGGGTATAAAGTTGGAGAGTTAAAAACAAGAAAAATATTTGTTACAAGAGATCTAATTTTGTATGAGAATATATTTCCATACTTGGGAAACAATCAAGGCAAGTTTATGCACCCTATACCAGTGGATCAACCTAATAAGAGCACTCCTCAAGACATCCCTTTGGTTTCTTCAACTCCACAGACTTCTGAACACAGTGAGGATGACCACTTGGGTGCTGTGGATGAAGGAGCATAGAGAATGTCAAAGGATGCATCTGAAAATGAAGGAAATGATCCATCCGAGGGTTAATAGAAAGTCTGAAAGGGCTAGGAGACAACCATAGTGGATGAAGGACTTTGTGGTTGGGTATACAGGAAACAACAATAGAGCTGACATTGCAGAGGCCTCAAACATTGTAGAAACCACTGTCAATCAATGCTATGTAAACATGGTAAAACAATTGACTAGTTTTGAAGAACAACTTACTTCTATGAAGCTGTTGGAAATGAACAATGGGTGCAAGTTATGAACAATGAGTTGGGCGCTTTGGAATCTAATGATACCTGAGAGATGACATCTCTGCCCCCAGGGAGAAAATCTATTGAAAGCAAATGGATATATAAACTGAAATATAATCCTAATGGTTCTTTGGAGAGGCATAAGGCAAGGTTGGTTATTCAAGGTTGTAGGCAGAAACATGGGGTGGATTATTCAGAGACATTTGCTCCAGTGGCCAAGATGACCACAATGAGATCTCTTCTAGCTGTGGCTTCAATGATGAATTGGCATCTGTGTCAGATGGATGTCAGCAATGCTTTCCTTCATGGAGATCTTGAAGAAGAAGTCTACATGACTCTACCTCAAGGTTATACAAGAATGGATAGCAGGATTGTAAACGATCAAAACAGTGTTAAACATACACATCCCAAATTTTGCAGGTTCAAGAAATCCTTGTATGGGCTCAAACATGCCCCAAGGCAATGGTTTGCCAAACTCTTAACTTCCCTAATTCAGTTTGGTTTCCAGAAATCTCAAGTTGATCATTCCTTGTTTGTTAAAAGAAAGGGTTCCGTAATAACCGTGGTCCTAGTGTATGTAGATGACATGGTTATTGCTGGAAATTGTGATAAAGAAATTGCTATATTGAAGGGTATGCTTAATTCAGCATTTCATATGAAGGATCTAGAAGCTTTGACTTATTTCTTAGGCCTTAAGATTACAAAGACAGATCATGGCCTGTTTGTTTCTTAAAAGAAATACACTCTGGACATTCTCAAAGAATTTGGTGCTGACAAACTCAGGAGCCTCAAAGTCCCTCTTGATCCTCATTCTAGAATGGAGCCAAACAAAGGCACTCCACTGCCAAATCCAGAAATCTACAGAAAGTTAGTTGGAAAGCTCATCTATCTCACCATTACTAGACAAAATATCTCGTTTCCTGTCCAATTATTAAGCCAATTTATGCAGAATCCCACTTCTGATCACTTTTATTGTGCTAAAAGGGTGCTCAGATACCTTAACAATGCTCCAGGACAAGTTATTCTCTTAGCAAGTTCCTCTGCTGCAAAATTGACGGCTTATTGTGACTCAGATTGAGGTACATGTCCCTATACCAGAAGATCCACCACTGGCTTTTGCATTCTCCTGGGAAAGTCACCTATATCTTGGAAGTTTAAGAAACAATCAGTTGTTGCCAGATCATCAGCAGGGGCTGAATATAGGACAATGACTCTTACAACATGTGAAGTTACATGGATCATGTCTCTCCTGAAAGATTTGGGTCTGAAGAAGGTTGATTCAGTTGCTCTAAAGTGTGATAACCAAGCTGCAATTGCCATAGCAGCAAACCCCGTTCTTCATGAAAGAACAACGCACATTGAGATAGACTGCCACTTCATACGAGACAAGGTAAGTCAAGGGATCATTCAACCAACATATGTTCTATCCCATGAGCAGATTGCAGATGTGTTGACTAAATAACTTACTGCTTCTCAAGACAACAAGCTTCTACACAAGATGAGAGTGATGGACGTTTCCCACTCTCATCTTGAGGGGGAGTGTAAAAGAAGGCCTCAAAATATGGTCCAATATAAAGCCCACAAGAACATGAGACGTAGTCACAGTCACTAAAAAGATATGCATGGAGAATGTAGTAGGTAGAGTCTGACAATGAGCTGACACAGCTAGCATACTAATTTGTCTGTATTCAGTATTCTTACTAGGGTTTATGATGTACTCCTAGTATAAATATGGTATGATGCTCTTTGTAGAAAGTTAACAAAAATATCAATAAAAAAACAGCAGCCACGGGCTTTTTCTCTCAAGAAACTTCTGATCCTCGTAATTCTCTGCTCAAGTTTATGTTTTTCTTCATACTAACGGAAATAGAATTGAAATTAGAATAGGATATGGTAAACCAGCTTGGTTGCAGAACACGCACAATATCTAATAACAACAACAATAATAATTAATTAATAATTAAAATTAATAATAAACAATATTAAGGAAATACTCCGTAATAAAATTAGGCAAGAAAGGTAAAAGAGGATAAAACAATGGATGAGAGCAGAAGGCTGTTGATAAATAATACATGATTGACATATTATTGACGAGAGGAAAGCTTGGAAGTTAAAGTGAAAGCAAGAGGACAGTAATTCAGTAAATGTAGTGATTTCGAGTGTTGAGGAGCGGACTTGGCAGCCATGAATAATGGGTTGGCAGCGGGGTTGGGTGAGGATTGGGCGTTCTTTTTCTGTCGCTACTTGATCCGAATGGTAGGTCATCTCGATTATATGTCCATGACCATGAGAGCTGTTTCTTGCCTCAGACGTGAGTATAGAATGGTTTGCCATGTCATGCGAGGGCAAGTCAGCAAGGATTTCTTCGAGGCCTTTCCGAGATTAATCTGTCATTTAGGGTGTTTAAGGCACTCGCGCTGTGTTTGATGCTAACATTCTAGCTTTAACTGCAGGGTTGCCGGGCAATATTGATCGACAAAGACTACAATCCTAAGGTAGTTCTTGTGTTCTTCCATCTCCGTTAGCTTGTGTGTCCTTAACCCTTGCACCGTCCTTTTGTCCTAAAGGCAGCCATAAAGCGATTTTGACACCGATGAGTTTTGAACTCAGGCGATGAGTATCCCCGACCTTTGCCTACTGCTTTAATTTTAATTGTTAATTTGTACCGAGTAAGGTTATAAAGTGTTAATTTGATAGTTTTACATAGTGACGGTTTATGTCTAACTCAATAAATTAGTAATTGTGAAAGAACAATAGCTTTAACAGTGCTTGATTGAAGTATGATCATAGAACATATTTATGCATTTTGTTGCAAAGCATACAATGTGCAGAATCTAACAACTGAATAACAATGAGGAGCGTTCGACGGTAAAGAGTATGACGGTAAAGAGTGGGAGAAGGAGAAGATACAAGTAACCAAGTGAAAAACGATTGTTTCTTTTTAATAAACACATAATGGAGACTTGTGAGTTTTTCTAAGATGTGCTCTTAAGATACATGATTAAAAAAGTACTCGTAGTACACTTCAACTGAATAATACAAACACAATAGATCATTTTCTACAACCGGGACCTCCATAAAACACATAAAGTTCCCGTCTTTTCTCAATCGTTAAATCATAGCACGATTTGTCGCTAACTTGGTGCATAAACTCGTTCATGCCAAGATAAACATCGTTACCAGAAGGATTAACGTACTTAATCTCACGAATATAACTCGATTTTGTGTAACTTTCACGAGGAAAATGACCATTTCCCATTTGAGTAGGAGACTTGTTAATGGCCGCCACTTTTTCAACAACCTCGCCACCCCATACTATAATGTCTGCACTCTGAGACATTCTTGGGAATATTTTTGATGGCCAATATCCTAGTGCTATTCCGTTCACCGTAAACCACCAATTTCCTGTGTTTTTGTCCTACCCATCAAAGGAAGGTCCATAATATGTAAGACGTGACAATTGAAATAAGAACTCAAATTGAACATTTTATGTGAAATAAGCTAAAAAAGAATGAGATGACATAGATATTTACCTTTCTGACATCGTAAGAGACATCAAATTGTACTCCGCCATAGACAGACATGTTCGCTAATAATGCATTAACGGCTATTTTCTGGCTTGTTTGTACAAAACCCGGACAGTCAAGGTTATAGCAACCCGTGCTTTTGTAACTGTCAATCTACAATCCATTAGGTTATCGATTAATTTGGATACAAGTATGTTGTAATAAGTCGTACTTAATTTAATTATATTACTACATGATTAGACGAAGAAATTCACTTACAGTCCAGTATATAAATATTCTAGGTCTGCTTGAACCGGTACTTGGATTCACCTGCAATATTGTTTACCAAGCAAAACTTATAATGCGACTGTAAAAAATTAATCAAAGATTCTTGTAAAGAAGTGAACTCTTTGAGTTAAAGTCGGGTCAATTAAATTGATTATTCAGCACGTATACATTAGTTTTACTCTTAGTCGTGTTGAATGAACGACATTGTACTATCAAGTATCATCGATTGTACATATACAACCGGTTGAAGAAGGGCCAATTATGTAAAAGAGTTGAGGTCTGAAGAAGTTACCTGCCAACCGACTTCGATAGTATTAAGATTGTTCTCATCACCAGCAGCCATCCATAATTGTGAGATGCTTCCACCATCAGGATTCACGAAAGGGCTCCAATTGTTAATATTCGCATGTCCTCCATGTATTCTTCCTTGTTTCTCAACTCTTACCGCGGCGTACTTTATTATATATAGTACACAATGTCATAAAATACACTCAATAACAAACTGAATGTGAGTAAAAAACATACTCGATCCGTATTACAAATTACTTTATCGTCTCAATCATTTATTTACAAATTACTATGTTGGCAGTGATGCTTTTAAGGGTGTGTTTGGATAGAAAAAGTGGAGGGAAAGGGAGGGGAGGGGGAAGGAGGGAAGAGAAAGGGAGGTAAGGGAAGGGGAGGGCTAATGAGATTTGGGTGTTTGGATACAATTTCCTTCCAAATCTTGCCTCTTGTAAAGAGATTTTAATTTGCCTTGGACGAGGGAAAATAGATCCCTTCAAATCTCCCCCCCTCCTTATTTGCTATCCAAACAAGAGATTTTATATCCCTTACTCTCCCTCCCTTTATTTTCCCTCCAAACCCCTTAATCCAAACACACCTAAAAGAATAAAGTTTGGTTTTGGTTGTGTGTTTGTCCCACATCGGTGGACAACACCTTCCATCTCTCATTTTTTATATCTTTGTTCCATTGAGAGGGTAAGTGTGTGGGCTAAGGAGGCTTTTGTTGTGTGTTGGGCCTGTGGGTTTGGGTCAAACACACGCGCACGCGCCAGCCCGACTCGGGCTCGGGTGGAGCACCTGCGCGGTGACCTTTCCATATGGCCGTTAATGCTGTGATTAATGGCGTCATTTAAGACCTTAATCACGCCTGTCTGGAGCTTTTTTGGCTCCTCCAACTGCTCTATTTTCGACTATAAATAGAGCAGTATTCTCCTCAAAATCTGCACACTCAACACATTTTATCTCTTCCTCTCTCCATGTCTCCTTTCTCCTAAATTGTTTCTGGGTACTGTCTTCAAATCGTTCCAAAGCTTCCAGCCTCGAGTGGGCGAGTCTGGGTGTTGCAGTGTCAAACCTTGGGAACTACCGGCACCAACTGATCGCCATCACGGTCGAGCCGAAATAGTTTTCAAGGCAAAGGCTCTTTACCTTGTCGCTGCAAATCGGTTATTCCTGATCTTTCTCATTGTTACTGCAAATCTACGAATTACATACTATACAAGTATTTCTTAATTAAGGAGTAATTTGAAATATAATTCAACAATCTGTTTAAAATTTAGAATTATTAACCTGATGCTGATAATATTGAAGATTATGTAATGAAAAAGGTGCTAGTTTCCTTTGAGTTCCCATTTTTCTTACAATAGGAATATAACCTTTTGGACATTCACCGTATTCATGCCATGACTGTTGAACCCCAACTTGACCGTCTTTGGATATCAATCTACTTGTATCAAAACTTGGTTCAAGCTGCCAAACCACATGAAAAATATACTCAAATATTAAAAATAATGATTGTCTCATTGCCAGGGCCGTCTAACGGATTTAAGAGGTTCTATTCTAAATACCAAAATGAGGCCCTAAATTATAAGCAATGTACTACTCCCTCCTATTTCCTTTGTTGTTCCCCTTTCCATTTTCGTCCAATTTCATTGTTGTTCCCTCTTTCCCTTTTTGGACAACTTTGTGTGGTTCAAAATCAATTTGATGTGAGGTCATGGGTATTATGTGGTCCAAATTGATTCACTTAATTCTTGTGTCAAAATCAAAAGGGAACAACCAAGGAAATAGGAGGGAGTATATATAAAGCACCAAGAATTTTACTTTTCCTTAACTTTTTTTGGTATTAGTCATGATTTTCTGATTTCAAGGGAATAATAAGCGTGCGTTTGGGAAAAAGAATTAATTATGGTCGAGATTTGTGAGTAATATGGGTCTAAAACTTAGCATGTTACTTTTTTAAATATTATTTATTATTCGGGGCCCTCTATTTTTACGGGCCTCGGTTTTATGAACCTCCTAAAACATCTCCTTAATACGAATTTAATTATACGTATTTTCGGATATCCGATACGAATTTCCGGATATCCGATACGAATATCCGATACGGTTCTTTAAAAACCGTATCAGATAAGGATCGGCAAAATATGAAACCGGATATACGGTATCTGATACGGTTGCCTTTTTTCTAGAATAAAATATTAAAATATATACATAAATCACAAAATAATCAATATCTTGGTGATTAAGCCATATTAGTATTAACTTTATATGTTATTTACTCTTATAACTTTTTAAAACACTTTTAAGTTGCTAAAAAAAACTAACAATCACACATATAAAAGAAAAAAAATATTAAATTACATAAGTGAGGCTGAAAACTGGATACCGGATATATGGTTTCCGGATATACGGAAAAACCGGATATACGGTTTCCGTAAATACGAAAAAACCGTATCGGATAAGGATACTAAAAAAGGAGATTTAAAAAAACGGATATCCGATACGGTTTCTAAAACCGTATCGGATATCCGGTTTTGCTCACCCCTACTTAAACGACCCTGCTCATTGCTCATTTCATATTATGATGTCATTTTTCTTAGATTCATGCAAACTTGAACATATGTAGGTGATTCGAAAGATAAACGTGAGATAAAGTATATTTACTATAGCAAAGTGATCATAATATTATGTTGAATCTTGAAAATTTAAGACTCAATTTGAGACAAATATGAATGGAAAAGTGAATTTTAGGTATACATATATTTCTTTTGTTTTATTGAATTATTTATGTTTACTTTTTACATAAATATTAAAGAGTGAGTACCTCTACTTTTATATGCTTACTTACCAATATACCTTTATGTAAGTCCCACAACTTTTTACACTCACATACGACAAAGTACAAAAGTGAATAAGGGTACGTAAGTCATTTAATTGATTAAAGATATCATCTATATAAAGAAAGGTAAACAATCAAATAGAATAATCTAAAATAAAAACGTAAAAAATTTAATGAAATGGAGAAATATATAATTATGCAATACAAAAAGGAAAACAGAGGGAATATTAATTAAATTTGTAGGGTATAGATGTGCAAACCTGTATTATATGATTTACTAAAGACGGATGTGAAAAAGCGGGTTGCTTATAAACGTCCACACAATCTATTATATCAACATCACTCTGCAAGAAGATTACAAATCATTAGATCTGTCTTCGGCCGGTTCGGGCTAACCTGGCTAGGCCATAAACCGACCAGGGGAGGGGCGGGATTGGCCGGGCTGGGAGTATGTTTGACACAGGTCAGACTTGGGATGGACGGAGGGCGGGCGGGGCTGGCGGGCCTGTGTAATTTTTTTAACTAAATAAGTGAGCCAAGGGCAGACCGGGTTTGAATTTCGTGACCGGGGCTTGGCCAAGGAAGGGAGGGGGGCTGGCCGTGTGCAGAAAAATCCCGCATAGCGGACTGAGTCGGCCCGTATTGTTGGCTAGCTCTACAAATCATCATCTAGATAGCTAGTAATATTAACCATTAAATATTTCAAGATAAAAGAGGGAGTGAGTTAGATTTTACTCATTTTTGAATCCATTTTTTAAAAAGTACTTTATTTTGAATTTTCTTTTTTCCCTAAAATTACTTCCTTAAGTACATTTTTACCTGAAATTGCTTCAAAACATCAATTTAAGTTAATTATTTCGTATGTATCTGAACTTATTTCGTTTATTGTTTAACTAAACTATAATTTAAAATGTATAACTATGTAGACAAATGGAGGGAAAGTTACAAAAACAGACGAAATAAATCACTTAAGTTCAAGTTGTGAACCAATTTTAGGTAAAAATGCAACTTACAGAATAATTTTAGGAAAACTTTCAAAAGGGAATAATCCCCCTCTCTATTAATAGAGTAAAACTCTCCTAATTTTCCCTCCAAAATGTATATAACTAAATAAGAAAATAAGTAAAACTTTTATTCTTTTAAATTATTATATTTTTCAATTAATATATTCTTATAATTAAAATCTAATCTTTTTATTAAATTCATAATTATGATTTTTTTTCATTAAAATGTTTGTTTTTATTAAACTATAAATTATAAGTTGCTATTTTATTCAAATTCAATAATTATTACTTTGAAAATAACTTAACACATACTTACAATTAGTTTCGTGATAAAAAAAATTCAATAAAATAATTGGAGAAAATTTATAAAAACAAATTCTTTAAAATAATTGGAGAAAATTTATAAATGAAGTCCTTAGTTTTATGGGAAAAACAATATTTTCATCAAAATATACGTTTCATCATAACTTTAGAGCATCTATAATGACAAGCTACAAAAGCTTGTAGCTTGTTTTGCCATGTCAATATTTCAAGCTACATCGCTTTTTAGCTACATGCATCTCCAATGGTGAGCAACAAATAATGTAGTTTAAGTGGTCCCACATCACCTTAATCGACCAATAAAAATCAAGCAACTTTGTTTCAAGCATGTAGCTTAATTAGTAGAGCAGGGGTTGCTTTTAAGTGGGTCTGTTTTTCGCTGCTCCAATGGTAATCTACTTGCTTGACAATTTTTAAAAATTGCAAGCAAGTCCTTTTATTAAACCATTGGAGATGCTCTTAATTCTCTTTGCTTAGTTTTCCATTTCAATTTTTTTTTTGTTTCATATTAAAATACAATGGGGTCAAATATTAAATATTAAGGTGCAAATTTAAAATGTATAAATAATACACTAAAATAAAAATCTATATATACCACATGCATTGCGCGGAATCTACACTAATTTTTGAAAAGTGGATTTTAAAAGGGAGTAAAATAAAATTAACTCTACAAAATGGTACCTTTATGGTTTTGAGAATTCCTTTTGAACCTCCAAATTGCATGCTTTTACTTCTTGAAACATTCAGAAGCAATATAATTGTAACAATCAACGTGTACATATCGTTTGCCATGACAACTTATTATCAATATTGCATCTCTGGTCGAGGCTTTAATGTTATTGTTCTTAAATACCAATAATCCCAGTGATTTCAAACTATATTAATATGCCAACAAATTAAATTTGATATACAAATTCCTTTTAAGAAAAATTTTGCGGACTTATCCAATCTACGGCATTCCGTTTATAATCCGCAAATCGTATATTTGTATACCTAGAGTAATTGTATTTCAGTTTGTGAAAGTGTGAAACTATGAATGATAAGGAGATTCAGGTACGAATACAATGCTAAAATGGAGAGTTATCATGCATGCATGAACTATAAGATACTCTCTTCATCACATCGTTGGTACTTTGTTGGACGATATAATTGGAATTTAACCGATATTTTCGCATAATAATTAGCAATAAATATCTATGTAGAAAATTTTATATGAAAATAATGGTTTGCTAATCACACATTCACCCATAACCACATTTCCTACATTTTAGTTTTGAATATAATTTGAGAAACTGATAGTCAAAAACTCAAAATTGATGGATTGACTAAACATTTAGGATAGATGCATGATAAAATTATTTGTGTTTTTTTTTTTTTTTTTTTATATATTTTTAATTTTGATAAATATCCAATCCGTCCTAATCATGCATTTGTTTACCGAAGGTAATTAGTTTGTCATTCTTGGTCACGAAAATTCAGTGTTGTTACAACTATAAGGAGTCGAACACCAAACCTTAGAGACCTATACGATGCAACAATCAAACGAGGGCAACTCGCCCAACTATATTTGATCTTACAAAATCACGAACTCTTATATAAATATATTATTATCGAGTATTTCTAGATATTGGGCCCCTGTTCAATCACACGGATTCCTGTACCCCCATTTAGCCGCCGAACCTCTACATAAAGCATGTGATAAAGTGATCGGTGCTTTGTCCCTCTTATGCACCCAAAAACGAGAGTGGTACCATTTGTTGGCGCAACTTTTACATTAAGATTTTTTTTTTCCTGACAACAGTAAACTTTCATAAATAAAATAAACTATTACAAACCGTTCATTCAAAATACAAAGGAAAGGGGATTAGAGACCCCTGAACTACCTAGTACAACCGAAGAAAAGGTACACGAAGTCGTAACTGAAGAAAAAATTCGACTTTTCTTAAAAGGGGGATGATAGTGGGCATCAAATTCGATGGAGTGAAGCTCCTTTCTCTTGGTCCTTGTAACCTTAGTGAAAGAGTAAGCCAATCTGTCAGAAGAAGTTGAAACGTTGACAGAAACCAATTATCATTTACCGAAGTAAAAACTTGACCATGTCGACCTTTTCCCTGTGCACGATCTTCCTTACGTCGCAATCTGCGATTCAACTTATTTCTTACCCGCATTTCTTACCGTTACCACTGCAAATTTAAATGTGGTCATTTATACTTTGCTAACATGGGAGGAATCAGAAGAGACACGTTTCTTCTTATCAACTTGGAAAATGACGTCCTCTTGAACCAGGGAAGCACTCTCAGCTTCCTTAACGACAAAGAGTGTATCAAGGTTCTCTGACATAGGAAAAGAAGTAGGAGAAGAAGTGGGAATTTCTGCTTTCCTTGGAATTTCTTCTAGGGGAGTTATCGTCTGGATGATTTTAGAGTTGAGGGGACAAACTCTCATGATAGACATGGACTTAGGGTGAAAGAACTCCAAATCTTTGCCATGCATTAAATTCTCATAGTCTTGAGAGGAAAGATTTAGCTTATTATGAGACTTATTATTGTTGGTAAAGTTGAGTTAAGGTGATTTTGAGCTAGTTGAGTAGAAGGTCTCATTAACAGCCTCGCACGGTGCAGGGCTACTCTCACAATCCATAGGCACCTATGGTAGACTAATCGGGACACTAACAGGGACAGGGACAGAGTCATCAGACGAAGCCGGAGATATCAAGGGCTTCTTTCCTTTCCTTTCTATGCTAAGAGGATCAGTTTGAGAAAGATCTCGTTTTCCATTTGAGTTGATAACCAAACAGTCAACCACAAGCTGTAGCTCTCTGGAAATATCCTTGTTATGAGGATTAAGTTTAAGGCCACATTCAAAATCAGTAACGGCCTTCGGAAGAAGATTCAAATGCTTAAAAGCTAAACCCCTTCTGTAGAGAGCTTTAACATTTGAAGGATCAACATACAAAATTAAACTACAATATGAACAAACTTGTTCATAATCGGGGATCTTCAAATCACAAGCTGCCAAATTTAAAAAGAGGGTGATAGTAAGAGAAATTGCAGTAGGTTCATCATAACTGGCAGGGGTACCCATAAGCAACAAAAATTTAAGAGCGATTTTATAATGAAAATACGCTAAAGGCACGGTACCCATTTTAAAGAACGTATTCCCCTTATCCTTAGGATGCCAACACTTTTGAACGATGGCACCCCACATTCCATAACGGCTTCACCAAGGAGTTCATCCATCTCGAGACAATCATCCCCGCAAAACATGTCTCTAAGACTAGTTAAAATTAATTGATATGTCATAATGAAAGCGAAACCAAAGAAGGAAGATAATTTGGTAGACTTAAGGATGAAGGAAACGATTAAACTTAAGGAAGAAAAAAAAAACTGAAAAGGCAAAGAAAACTTAAAGATGAAGAAATTTGAGTAAGGAGAAGTAAGCTTAGCAATGAAGAAACCGAGAAAGAGGAGTACTACAACCAATACATCAGCCTCAGAGCCAACCCAAAAAAACCACCTCTGCCAGACACTCGATCGTGGAAGAGGACACCACCACAAAAGAAACCATCAACCTCCAAGCACTGCCACAAATACATCATCTCTTTGTTCTACCAACTTCTTCAATCTTTTAATCTCCAGTTCATGATCAACACATAAACTTCCCTCTAAAACTTCTTCACTTTGGTCGGTCTTCAATCTTTTCAACTCTCCCCCAGATGTCTCTGTTTGAGATGATCGCTTTGAGGAGACCTTTGAAGGAGAGTTATCAAATGTCATTTTACGCTCGTAGATTGCAGATGTCAAACCAGATTTCAACTGGACTAAGACGAGTTTTTGTGGTCGTTCATACGAGTCCTTATTTTCTTCTCCTTGCAGATTTTCATATGCAACAAGTGCCTCTTGTGGACTTTCAAAAATTGCAGAAGCAGAATAGTTTTTCCCATTAACATTCTTGCTAGCCTGAATTTCAATTGTGAAGTCCCCGCAAATCACATGCTTCAGTTCTTCACTAGCTAAATCGTTAGGAATTCTGTGCACAAAAAGCTTGGCCGTTTCCACCTCTGGTACATCAGGCTGAAGCCACAGGAATAACATCGTCGTTTCCATTCTCTATCTTTGCAAGCACGAGTTTCATTGCAGCACATGCATCATCAACACAATTATGTGAAGCTCCCTTCCGAACAGGAATAAGAAAAAGCCACTCCTAGGTGAGAGTGATGAAATCAATCCAAATTAACAAATGAACAAGGAGGGAACGAGCTACGTTTCAAAGAAGCCCACGTAGACAGAAAATATAAGGGGCAGAAGTAGGCGACCGCGATGCAGCAAACGATCGAACAATTAAATCAAATCAAGACCCAAAAACTAATTAGAGGTTGAAGGAGGTGGCCTATTCAAAGCAAAAATATCCATGATCGAGGCACGAAAACTGTCGGAGATTGGCCATGACCGGCCAAATCCTTGGCGGTATCAGAGGGGAATGGAAATGGAGGGAGGATGAAGTTGGTTGTAGTACAAAGAAAATTTAAAGGTTAGGAAAGGTAGAGAGAAGGGAGAGAAAAAAAGCGGTTTCTCTCTCTTACAAATATCCCGGCCCGGTTATGTACTTCATAAAAAAAAACATTAAGTTACAAACTACTCATATCAAACAATGGCACAAAATGTGATCAAAAAGTAAGGGGTATCATGCAATTTGTACTTTAAACTAAAGGGTTTGCAACATTAATGAAAAACACAACCTTGAAAGTAAGCTTTACGAATTTATTCTCGGATGCAAACGGTACTGTTTTGGTAAAAATGGCTCGTACCTAATAATAAGTTTTAATGTGTGTGGATTAAAATGATCTAGTCTGACGACCAGTTTTGATTAGAGGATGCAAAGTGATGCGAACATTCGTACCACTCTCTCACATGCACCCATTAATTTAAGGGTTCTCACTTATTGCATGTAAGAGGGTGGCGTCGAGATTGGGTGTTATCCGGTGACGCTAACTCAATTTCCAATAATAAAAGAGTGCAAATATTGTAAATGACATAAGCAATTGTTGAAGCGAAAAACGCAATCCGAGAAAAAAGCGTAAGGGAATCGAAATCCCACCAATTTACTATTTTCCACCAACTTCTTGGAGACGGGGTTACACAGATGATAGTGTCAAATTGTGTCAAGTCTATTAGGTCTTTTTAGCTTAATAAAATAGTTAAAAACCGGTAATTTAGTGTTAGATAATGTCTTAGTAGTTGTAAGTGTGGTAGCTTGAGCTCTTGTTTTGTGTTGTTAATCATTGCGGAAGCTTGAGTGTTATTTTGAGAGCCTTAGCTTGGGCAATTGAGGAATCATGAGCCATTTTGAAGAAAGTCAAGCCTAAAGGGTTAAGTCAACCCCAAGCGCTCAATGAAAGCCAAGTCGGGTCAACTCTATAAAACCCGGCCCAAGCAAAAGAGTGCCACTTGGAGTCAATAAAGCCCAACATCAAGGAGAGCCTAGGCGGAAATTGGTCAAACAAAGTTAAGATGGTGCGAGATTTCCAAGGCAACTTTCCAGAAGAAACCGAAGTCTACGGTCCCCACCACAGTCTGCGGTTCTCGTAGCTGCCACGTCATTAAAACCCGTCTTATGCGCATTTTAAGGCACATTTCCCCGTGTTAACCTAGTTATTGGTGCGGCCTTATATATACCGCTATACCTTTTAGTTTGAGATCTTAAATCTCACTTTTATTTGAATCATTTACATCTTATCATTTTGAGTAGAAAACTTGTATTAGGAGTAAAAGTTATTAATCTTTTGCTTTGGATTATGGTATCTTTCCACTAGTCTTCGATTCATTTAAGATTATGGAAGGCTAGTTTCATTTCTTGGTGTAATTTAAACACGTCCCAATTTTCTTAAGTTTTTTAAGAATTCCTAAACTTCCTCTTTATATTTAATGCATTTCTCTTCAATTTAATTGTTATGTTTGGTAAATATGTGTTAGGATTAGCTAACCTCACATGTTGTTCATGAAATTATTGCAATTCCTAGTTGTGTGATTTAACATTACTACTCCGTAGAAATTATAGTAGCAAATTTGTTTGTTGTAGACTTGGTTCAAAGTATGCAACTTTATGGGTAGAGATAATGCATGTTATATTAGTCTTTAATTGGTTGAATTAAACCCATGAAAGGATTAATCTTAGCTTGTTTCATTTGGAATTGACTTTTTTTGCTCTTGTATGCAATCTCTGGTGGTTAGTCTAGCTTAGGGCTTACTTTGGATGAGAGTAATTATTATGGGAGTAATAAAACTAAAATGAACAAAAAAATGGAGGGAAGGGATGGGGTTGGAGATAGAAATGGATAGAAATGGGAAAATATAGTATAATTATCCCTCCGTTAGGGGAGTAATTGACCTACCTCTCCCCTCAAGTAATGCATTACTTCGGAGATAATAATTCCTCCCTCACCTCCTCTTTCCACCCTCCTCAACCACCACTTACCACCAATCTCCTCTCATTTCTTCTTATTTTATCTCCCATTACTCTCATCCCAACCAAGCCCTTAGGATTAATTTACTACTATCGCATGAAATCAAGTATTGAGTCTTTATAAAAGAGGAAAAGAAGGGGTTTTTACATTACTTAGGAGTGGGTACTTGGACAGATACTTAATATATTGAATTCTTGACTATTAATTGTTTGTGCTATTGTTGTTTCCTTAAAGTTTACATCTTTAAGTTTGTTTCTTTATAATCCATATGAAATCTCTCTTTTTATGTTAAAATCTTGTTTTCCATGGTTTATATTCACTAGTAGAAAAAATACCATTGACGTCGTTTTTTTTAGATCCATTTACATTGGTTTTGGGCAATGTTTTTCGGGGCGTTGTTTAAAGCATTTATAACATTATCGGCTGTAAAACCGATGTTAATGGCATATAAGTTACCTTGGTTACTAGGTAAAATTGATGTTAATAGCATCTAAATTACATTGGTTTCAGACCAAAACCGATGAAAAATATACCCTTTATTTAAATCATTTAAAACTAGAACCGATGTATTTTAAATGCTATTAACATCGGTTATTCTTAGTAACAAATGTAAATTATATTAACATACACGTACGTTAACATCGTTTTTTTTTTTCTAAAACTGATGTAAATATATCCTTTAATTAATTTGGGCAATATGGATTCAATAATTTAACCGCGATTAAATGCTGCATAAAATACGACAACATCTACTCTGTAACGTTTACATTCTCACACTATTAAAGACCTGAAAAATCAATCAATAACAATACAAACAATAACCTAGCAACTCACGGCTTCCAACAATTCAAACGCACCCATCTATTATACCAAAAAGTATCATACATATTACAATTCTGTCCATTTAGAAAATTAGATTAAAACAATACTAGCTCCTACGACAAAAAATGTTAAAAATGTTATGAATTGCAATTTTAGGAATCTAAACCATACATTAGTCGTTCTTTACTAAATAAAGCGATCAAAGCTCTCGAACCTCGTTCATTTGTTTAGGTACCTGAAACACACTATATAAAAGACGCAGGATTAGGAAGAGATAGACACTTGAAAATAAATACGAACAATATCAGAGAATAGATCGAGATACCTTTTCTATGTTGTCCTTCGATGATGCATAAGGTATGGTAATATCATACATCCACTTCATAACATGATAACCATACTCATAACTCTTTGGTTGTT
Source organism: Silene noctiflora (assembly GCA_009801015.1). Taxonomy (NCBI): domain Eukaryota; kingdom Viridiplantae; phylum Streptophyta; class Magnoliopsida; order Caryophyllales; family Caryophyllaceae; genus Silene; species Silene noctiflora. The sequence goes on along the minus strand of VHZZ01000390.1, from coordinate 171,671 downwards.
CAGGGTACTATATTTATACAAAATTATGAGTTAAGTAATGTAACACCAGTAAATCACCGATTTCATATTTTAAGCTATTTTAATAATTTAATTGGTTTAATTATGATTTTAAATATTATTTTTATAAAATATGAATTGTATAGTGTAATATTTATATTACTAATATTATATTCCGTCTCGAATGTATAGTAGCATTTGGATGTAAAATAAATGAATCCCGACTCATTTTGAGTTGAATTGACCCTAAGATGTTAAAAGCCCCATAAAACCATCATTTTTCCACTTAACTCTTCTCATAACCCTTCTCCTACCTTTGTTTTCGCAGCAAACCCATTTCTTCAACAAACACCATTTTCATACAAATTTCCTCAAACTTAAGACWCTCATAATTCCTTCGTTCCTCAACCGTTTCTTTGATTTTCGCGCCGTTCTCTTCATTTTCTCATCCTCCTTCTTAGTAAGTAATAAAGTTTCAGTTTTTATCCCTTTTTCCCAAATTTCGAAATCTCTATTCTCCCTATTATGGAGAATTTCTCATCTAACAAACCTTAATTTGTGTTTAGGGGAAGATTTGGACGACCCGGAGGCCGACTCATACATAATTGAGGACTTGCACGAAGAATAGGAAGCTAAAGGTAACAATGATAGGTTACTCGGCGATACTTTGGAATTTTGGTGTTTATTTGTGTTATTTTGATGTTTTATACATTAAAGTTGGTTAATTTGCAAACATGGTTGTATGTTAGGTTTTAGTTATGATTCTTGATGTTTTTCTAGTATGAATTATGAATAGTTGGTTTAATTTCATGTTTTGGTTTTTGAAATTGCTATCTTTCACATGTTTAGGAAGAAATGTATACAATTCATGTTAAGACAATGGTATTCGTGTATGGATGTTGGTTACCTTGGATGCTGGAAAATTACATGTTTTACGTATTTGCCGTAATTTGAACATACTGAAAACCGGGTTGAAATCACGTTGGTTGTAAAAATGTTGAATTTTGTCTACAGGTGTCCCCAACCGGTGGACCGGCTGCCGGAATGTCAGCCGGGTGGGAACATTCTGTTTCATAATGTTCAACTTTTGTGTTGGTTATCTCCCAGCCGGTGGACCGGCTGCCGGTCCAGTGGCCGGCTGAGAACTTTCTGTAAGTTGTGTTGAATTTCCAATTGCCAGGTATGCCCAGCCGGTGGACCGGCTCAGAAGGATGACCCAATCGTTGATGCCAAAGAGCAATTGAGACCGTATCACGCACGAAATTCACCACTGGTTCCCTAGCACTCGCACAAATCCAATAGAGTCCATCTCGCAGTTCACCTACTCCAATCGTCATCCTTGTAGAACGGGCCTGAATAAGATAAGAATGCTTAGCAAATTCAAAAATATAATTGTCCGAAACTGTAAGCTGTGTGACGAAAAGAAGGTTGCAAGTCAAGCTAGGTACATATAAAACATCGTGAAGAATAAGCGAATCATTAATAATCACCGAACCCATAACCGTAGAAGCAACTTGCCGCCCATTAGAAAGGCCAACAGTTCGAGAAGGAATGGCACGTGGTGCGTCCAAGCATGCCAAATTTCCTGTGACATGATTGGAAGCACCTGTGTCAATTATCCAAGGAGACGTACCGCTTAAGCGATCGGAAACATCAATGGTATTTGTAGAGACACTCGTGGTGACTAAATTAGCTTGAACCGAAGGAGTTGAAACACCAGTAACCCCACGGCCAGTTCCAGCAGACGAACTGGCAGCCCCTGAACCAGGCCCAAAGCTACGAGAACCTGTTGCGCGAGCACGACGAAGATCAGCCAGAGTTCGAGGCCTATCACCTCACCATTCGGGAAACCTTTGACTTTTAATATAGCAACTGTTTTGATCATGTCCACGGGTATCACAGAAATTGCAGAAACTTTGACGCCTCTCGCCACGTTCTTTGTCACGCAAAGCCCTCCAATCAACCCCAGGCCATGAGGACCCTGGTGTAGCAAAGACCATCACATTGGAAACATCAACAAGGGCATTGGAAGGAGCACGAAGACGCTCTTCTTGGAGGACAACCTGATAAGCCCGACTAAGAGACGGAAGAGGATCGAGTTGAAATTGTTGAGAGCGAAAATTGAAATATAAAGTGGGATCAAGGCAAATAAAGAACTGATGTAAACGCTCATTGTCGAGCCTCAGAATAACAGCCTGTCCAATATTGCATTCGCACTTACCGCATTTACAAGCGAAAGCCGGTTCATGAACAATGATAGAATCCCAAAGAGATTTAAGTTTACCATAATAGGTAGAAACATCCATACCTTTCGCCTGTTTGCATTCATATTGCGTCTTCAATCCGTGTATCTTGGTTCCGTCAACAACCGAGAATGTGGCCCCCAATTCTGACCATAAAATAAAGGCTTCTTCGGCATAGGAAATGCTATCCAATAGGGACGAATCAATGGTGTTGAGGATCCATTGAACAAGGGTGCAGTTAACTACCACCCAATTATCGAGACTACCAAATTCATCAGATGGTTTTGTGATGGAACCATCGATAAATCCAAATTTGCGACGAAATTTTAAGGACCGCGTCATTGAATTTTTCCAGGCGTCGTAATTATCACGACGGAGGACAACGTTTGTAATTTTAAGATTTGGGGTATCATGAGATCCGAGGAAGTAGGGGTTAAAAAAGTCGAGCTTCGGAGGCTCTGGTATATCATTGCCTAACATGATAGCGGCGTTGATGATCTTCGTGTTGTTTTTTTTTTCTTTTTTTTTTCTTTTAAGGGAAGATGTGTAACCTGGAAATCTGATACCATGTTAAGGCAATTGAAGGATGAATTCTGATTATTATCATTAGCAAAGGCAACCTATTTATACAAGATGATTATGCCTAGTACATTGAATCTTACTTATGGGAAAACCTAATACATTGAATCTTATTTATCAGAAAACAATGAAAGGAATGCCAAAGATCATCTCGTAAATGGCCAAAGACAATTCTGTAATCCGTATAATCCTAACACAAATAGAAAATAAAGTTGTAAAAACAAAACCCAAAAAGGCAAAAACTAGAAACATATAGCTAAAAAAAAGTGGCAGCAAAGGAGATTCTAACTACAAAACTACAGCTTACCACTACTTGTTGCTGGCAAAACAAATGGACCACTATGACAAGTTTCACTCATTCTCTAGTCTATACGAGTAATTATATATAACTTGGACCAAGAAATCTTACCGGGGCCATGGCTCATGTTGGCCCAGCAGTGGCTACGTCATTGATTAAGAGACTAACTTTTTGTACGTATTTATTTGTTTTTTCGTGATTTTTTTATTGTTAATTCCGACTTAGTAATTTTGTACCTATTTATATAATAAATATACCCATTTTATCTTTAATTATGATTTATACCTATTTTATTACCATTTTTTCTTAAAAGTTTAAAGTAGTCTCTCAAAAGGCTTATTAAGAAACCGTCTCTCCGGAGACTATATCAATTATACATGATCTATAAGATAGCACAAATAGTCTCTTTATCACATCGTTGCATGGACTATGCAGTTCAAATTTAACCGATATTTTCTCACAATAATTAGCGCTAAATATCTTTGTAGAATATCATGTATGAAAATAATTGTTTGATAATCACACATAACAATTGTCTACATTTTATCTTCGGATTTAATTTGAGAAATCAATAGTACGGATTGATGGATTGACTAAAACAGTTATTACTAAACATTTATGAATTATGATAGATGCATGATAAAATTATTATTATTGTTATTTTAATTTATTTTAAATTTTGACCGATAACATTTATTCGCATTTGATTAAATGATTTTTTTTTTGTCAAACACGATGTTTAATAAAATAAGATGATGCTTAAGCTTTAAAATACAGGAACGTTAAGCGTACACCTTAATACAAAATTAGTGAACTTTCAGCAAATGTAGATATGACAGATTACTTATGAAAATACTAAACATATCGTCAACTGTTGAATTGTGTTGATTTGTGCATAAAGAGTGAAGTTTTCGTTCTCTTAAAACTTACAGCTATGTTTTCGATTTTTTTTTGGCAAAGTAAGGTTATTTGCCAAATTAATTGGCTTTATGAGGTCGGTTTCCAATTATTTAAAGTCAATGGATCCACGTCATCATTTTTATTTTTATTTCGTGTTTTTAGCTAAAACCGCTACTAAAAGTAACGACTTTACACTATGTCTATTAGTAAGTTTGGTGTTATTAAGTAACCAACGAAACTGCTAGAGTTCCTAGCGGCTTCATTCAATCATCATGCCCTTTCTTATACCAATAGCAGCTTTTACCTAATTTCCAAGGACTAAAACCGCGCCAAAAGCCAGCGGCTTCTCGTATATGTAAGTCTAACGCTAAAAGAAATATTACAGCTTGATGGAATTATAGGAATTGTAAAGCCCCTAGTTTTAGTGGTGGCTTTAGCTAAGAACACGAAAAATAAATAAAAGCGATAACGTGGACCCATTAACCCTAAATATTTTGAAACCAAACCTATAAAACCAATTAATTTGGCAAAAACCTTTACTTTGCCAAAAAACGAGTCTATGTTTTCTTGGCTTTTCATTAATGATAAATTCATATAGGTGCCGCCTGCCGGGCAATAAAACAAGAATTCTAAGGTAACTTGTGTGCCCTTACACCATCTTTTTGTCTTAAAGGAGCCATAAAGACGATTTTAACCCATATGATGACTACCCCTACACCTACTAAGAAATGACTGTACCTTCATACTTGGCCCAACCCGGCCCTGCTCTACCCTGCCACACTAATAATAAGGCCTAGTGGATAATACACGCCCAAAGACATACATTCATCTTATCGGGGGAAAACTATTATAAATATATCATAGACTCGCAATTTCTATACGTAGGACAACTTTCTCACAATCTTTTGTGGGTGTTAGAGTTACTTCCACAGCGTAAATGACGACGGATGGACAGATCTTCAGTTTTCTATGAGATCAAATCTACGGGCAGCCTGGCTAAGCTTTAACATCTTGGTGAGATTATGTTTGAAATGCTCATACTATTTGCGATGGACGAACAACACGTCTTGCTTCAAACGGATTGTTTCCCGTCTGAAATAAGACGGACAATATGTTGCCATTTTACAATAAAATGTTGTTATTTTCTGATAACATGTTACCATTATTTTTCACATC
>VHZZ01000390.1:153578-165513 GCA_009801015.1 Silene noctiflora | reverse complement strand
TAGAAACATGAAACGGCTTAATGATACCTTCCATAATAGCATCGCGAACAAAGTGACAGTCAATTTCAATATGCTTAGTCCGCTCATGGAAGACGAGATTTTGTGCTAGTTGAATAGCCGATTGACTATCGCAAAACAAGTGCATAGGCGAAGGTAAAACCACATCCAAACTCGCAAGAAGGCCCTTTAGCCATTTTAGTTCACATACCACGGCTGTCATGGACCTGTATTCCGCTTCAGCAGATGACAACGAGACAGTATGTTGTTTCTTTGTTTTCCAAGAAATGGGAGAGTCTCCTAAGAGCACGAACCAATTAACCCGTGACAGAGCGTCAGGTTAAGGGACAGGTTCCCCAATCGGAGTCACACCAACCGGAAACCGTAAGACTACTATCAGATTGGAGTAAGATACCTTGCCCTGGACTTTCTTTTAGATAGCGAACAACACGTAAAGCTGACGTCATATGAGCTTCACGTGGATGTTGGAGAAACCGAGATAAAACATGGACCGCGAAGGTCAAATCTGGACGAGTGACGGCAAGGTAAACAAGGCGCCCTACCAAGCGTCTATAACGTTCCGGGTCAGCGAGGAGAGGGCTTTGGTCGGTGCCGAGGTGATGTGTAACTTGCATGGGTGTTGAGCAGGTTTAGCACCCAAAAGGCCTGTTTCGGTGACAATGTCGAGAGTATATTTACGTTGGTTAAGAAAAATTCCTTCCTTACTTCGCCCTACTTCAAAGCCAAGGAAGTATTTTAACATGCCCAAATCCTTCATTTTAAAGCAACGATGCAAGTAGTCCTTAAAAGCAGTAATGGCCGAAGAATTATTACCGGCTATAACGAGGTCATCGACATAGATCAAAACATGTAATCGTACCTCATTTTTCGAATAAGTAAAGAGAGAATAATCTGAGTAGGATTGACAAAACCCATATTCTCGCAGAGCACCTGCTAATTTGGCAAACCAGCAACGGGGAGCTTGACGCAGGCCATAGAGTGATTTTTTGAGGCGACAAACTTTCCCGTTATGACCACGACTGAACCCAGGCGGAAGCTTCATATAGACTTCTTCATCTAAGTCCCTATGAAGAAAAGCATTATGGACATCCATTTGGTGTAATTCCCATCCCTTGACCGCAACAATAGCAAGAAAGGTTCAGATCGTGACCATTTTAACAACCGGAGGCCATAATCTAAACCTTCGACTTGATGATTACCAAACACGACTAGACGAGCCTTTAAACGTTCAATGGAACCATCGGACTTGTATTTAATTTTATAGACCCAACGACATCCGAGGGCTTTCTTATCAGGAGGGAGATCAGAAAGCTCCCAAGTACCATTGGATTCAAGAGCGTCAATCTCTTCTTGCATGGCACGACACCACCCGTCATCTTGTATTGCAATTTTGAAAGTGGGAGGCTCCACGCCTGCAGTTATGGCCGCTAGAAAGCAATTGTGTCGACTAGAAAAATTATGACAGTTAATGTAATTTGATAAAAGGTGAGGAGTACCTGAGGGCGATGATGGCGGACTTGGTGAGCTTGATGAGGATGGACTGTTAGTAGTACCAAGAACATAACCCTGTAATCTGGAATTTGGAAATTTGAGTCGATGGCCGCGACCAAGATTTGGGGGCTCGGTAACGGTGCTGGACTCATCATTGGCCTCGTCATGGGGCTGAGTTGTAGTTTCGGTATTGGACTGATCAGTAGTCTCGGTGTTGGGCTCATTAGCCTCGGTATTGGGCTGAGTATGGGCAGCCTTGTCATTGGAAGGGAATTCGGTAGTGGGCTGAGAATTTGCAGCTGGATTGGGCTCATTTGGTATGGCTTCATCCACAAAGGGAAACAAAAGCTGGCCCGTGTCAATAGTGGAAGTGGAAGAACAATTTGGGCTATGAAAAGGAAACACATCTTCATAGAAAGAGACATCATGGGAGACACTAAATGTTTCCGATTCCAAATCATAAAATTTCCAACCCTTTTTATTATGAGGATATCCAACAAAAATGCATTTACGGCTTCGGGGTTCAAATTTGTCACCACGGGTTTTTTGATTATGAGCAAAACAAAGACACCCGAAAACCCGTAAGTTAGTATAGGACGGAGGGACTCCCAACAAAACTTCATATGGGGATTTATTGTGAAGAAGGACAGTGGGCGTACGGTTAATCAAGTATGCCGCGGTAAGAATGCACTCGCCCCAAAACTTCTCGGGTAAATTACCTTGAAATAATAACGATCGGGCCACATTAAGAATGTGACGGTGCTTACGTTCAACCCGCCCATTTTGTTGGGGCGTGCCAATACAGGATGTTTGGAATTGAATACCCTGCTGCAAGAAATAAGAAGCCATAGAATTGAACTCATTGCCATTATCACTTCGGACAATCTTAACCGTTCTTGAGAATTGGGTTCGGACCATGGCTAAAAAAGTCATAAACATGCTTGTGACTTCAGTTTTATCAAGAAGCAAATAAACCCATACGGACCGTGAATGATCGTCCACAATGGTTAAAAAATATTTAGCACCACAAGAGGAAAKAGTACGATATGGACCCCAAAGGTCGCAATGTATAAATTGAAAAATGTCCGCAGCAATATTGTCGCTTAAATCAAAACTAGCACGTGTTTGTTTGGCAAGGTGGCACACATCACACACCGAGATTTTATTAAAATTAATTGGACGAACGAAAGAAATAGATTTAACCGCTTTTTCACCCGGATGCCCAAGTCGACGATGCCACAACTCGTAAGATTCACCTGGCCCCACCGAATTAACCGAGCATGAGTTGTCCTCCGGATCAAGCAAATACAGTCCATCCCGTAGCTCACCTACTCCAATCATCGTCCTCGAGGAACGGTCCTGTATGAGACAAGAAGTATTAGCAAATTGTAGAATATAATTATTGTCATTTGTCAATTGAGACACGAAGATCAAATTACAAGTGAGTCGAGGAACAAATAAAACCCGTCGTAGTGATATCGTTCCATTAATGTGAACGGTACCCATTTGAGAAGCTATAATGCGTTGCCCATTGGGAAATCCCACAGCCCGAGGCGGAATATCTACCGTTTCCACAAACAGCGAGAGGTCACCTGTTACATGGTTAGATGCGCCAGTATCAATTATCCATGGAGAAGACTTACCCGATAACCTGTCCGAGGAAGCAAGAGAAGCAGTAGTAGAAACCACGTTAGCATGGACAATGGGCCCGGATTCCGAGGAGCTAGCACCGGATCGTGACCCACCTTTCCTGCGTCTTAACTCAGCCAAAGTACGAGGTCGGATTCCCCACCAATCGGGAAATTTATTGAGCCTTATAAAACAGTTTTGGAAATCATGACTATGGATCTCACAGTGATCGCAAAACAACTTGCGACGGTCAGCTTTCTCCTGTTCACGAATGGCTTTCCATTCGACCGGTGTTCGAGACATGCTAGAGGCAGAATGAGCACCGGGGACAACATATGCCATCACGTTGGTAAAATCAGTAGGTGTCACACCGTTACCCTTGAGCAGACGCTCGGCTTTGAGAACGGTGTGATACCAGCGGTTCAGAGTAGGTAAAGGGTCCATTTGAAATTGCTGATTACGCAAAGTTTCGTATAAAGTGGATCTAAGCCCATGAAAAATTGATGTAGTCTTTCGTTATCAGGTCTTTGAATGACCTGAGACGAAATGTCACAGGTGCAGCATCCACAGATACAAGAAAATGGGGGTTCATGGACGGTAAGAGCATCCCATAAGGTTTTTAATTTACCATAATAATCGGTTACTGACATACCTTTAAGTTGTCGACAATTACCGAGTTCAGTCTTAAGGAAGTGAATGGATGTGCCGTCTACGACCGCAAAGCGTTCTTCTAAGTCCTTCCACATGGGCGCTGCTTTTTCAACGTATGGGACACTGGTGAGTACCGAAGAATCAATCGTATTGCGTAGCCATTGAACAATAGTGCAATTAACCACTTCTCATTTTTCAAGCAAATTCGCATATGTTGGTTTCTTATGAGTTCCGTCACAAAAACCGAATTTGCGACGGGACTTGAGTGACATCCACATCGAACGGCTCCAATCTTTGTAATTGGCACTAGTTAAAATAACTATGGTGATTTTGATTCCAGGGACATCATTCGATCCAAGGAAATATGGTGACAAGGGATCAATTTTGAATGTAGAGGAAGGAGTAACAATGGCATCGTCACCCGCCATGGAAGAAGACGATTAAATTCTGAAAAAAAATAGTTTTTGTGTAACCTGCTCTAATACCATGTTGAATTAAGAGACGTAAGAGAGATTGGAGAAGAATATTGAGTTTATTTTATTAATCCAAGTCATAGGCCTTATATAGTACATACAGTAGCATGATTTGAGGAATCAAATCATATCACAGTTAATTTGTTACTAAAATAACCAGAGAATAATATTTTCCTAATATTACGCCTAATAAAAACTCGTACATGCCAAGATAAACATCATTACCAGAAGGATAAAAGCACATAACCTCCCGAATGTAACTGGATTTTCTCTAACTTTCACGAGGAAAATGACTATTTCCCATTTAGGTAGGACACTTGTTATTGATGGTTGTCACTTTGTCAACAACCTCGCCACCCCATACTATAAGGTCTGCACTCTTGAACATTCTTGGGAATATTTTTGATGGCCAATATCCTAGTGTTATTCCGTTCACCGTTACCCATCAATTTCCCGTGTTTTTGTCCTGCACATAAAAGCAAGGTTCATGATATGTAAGACTATACAAATGAAATAAGAAATTAAATTGAATATTATGTGAAATAAATTTAAAAAATGTTAAATTGGATGAGAAGGACAAATGGTTCACACAACGAGTCACAATTAGAAAGACAATTACTCCGCACAAAGAGTCACAATGATTAATGAACGATAACAAGTGGTTCGCACAACGAGTCACTATGAGAAGGACAAATGGCTCACATAACGAGTCACAATGAGAAAGAAAAATGGTTCACATAACAAATCATAATGAGAAGGACAAATGGTTCACACAACGAGTCACAATGAGAAGGACAATTGGTTCGCACAACGAGTCACAATGATTAATGAACGATGACACGTAGTTCGTACAACGAGTCACAATGAGAAGAACAAATGGTTCACACAACGAGTCACAATGAGAGGGACAAACGGTTCACACAACGAGTCACAATGAGAAGGACAAATGGTTCACAGAATAAGTCACAATGAGAAGGACAAATGGTTCACACAACGAGTCATAATGAGAAGGACAATCAGTTTGCACAATGAGTCATAATGATTAATGAATAATGTCAAGTGGTTTGCCCAGTAAGTCACAATGAGAACTACAGAACTCGAGACATGTACTCCCTTTCTTCAGATCATTGGGTGCGAAAGCAACATACAAATGTGCATTTGCATCACTAGGAGTATTTATAGGCTTTGTAGTAGACATGTCAATTCTAGATAGAACCTTCTGAATGTTGCCCTTCTGAGATAAGAAAAGCTTTTTCTTACTTCTGTCCCTATAAATCTCCATTCCCAGAATCTTTCTTGTTGCACCCAAATCTTTAATCTCAAATCCGGCATTGATAAGACCCTTCAATTTCTGAACATCAAACTTACTCTCTGCAACGATCAGCATATCGTCTACATATAGGATCAGATAAATGAAAGATACATGCTTCACTATGCTGTGGTAAGCACAACAATCATACGGACCTCATTAGCTTACAACCGTAGTCTTGTTGATTGTTTTAGCCCAAATAAGTAGTCTCGCTGATTGTTTTAGCTCATATAAGAACCTATTTAGCTTACAACCGTAGTCTTTATTACCCGAAACCTTGAAATCATCTGGCTGAGTTATGTATATCTCTTCTTCCAACTCTCCATGTAGAAAAGTTGTCTTCAAATCTAGCAGTTCGAGTTCTAAATCTGATGTGCAACTATTGCTAGTAGCACTCTGATGGAAGTATGTCTGACCACTAGCAATAATATTTCATTGTAGTGTACCCCCTATTTTTGACTGAACCCACGAGCTACTAATCAAGCTCTATACCTTATACCCTTATCACCAGTTTTTCCTTACTTTTTTTCTTAAAAACCCATTTACAAGTAGGACTTTTTTCCTTTAGGCTTCTTGGATAATTCCCAAGTCTGATTTCTTTTGAAGTGACTTTATCTCATCTCCCATGGCAGCAAACCATTGGGCAAATTCAGAACATGTAATTGCTTCATTGTACGTGGATGTCTCATGTAAGTCAGGATCCGCATCCTCAGCAACCTGAAGTGCATAACCCACTATGTCTTCATAACCAAGTCTATTGGGAGGCTTCCCAAATTAGGTCTGATTGACCGCTCACGGGGCCAAACTTTGCTGAGTCTGAATTGGTAATGAAGAACCTGATGGTCCAGACTCGGACTCGGACTGTAGTTGTTGATCTTCTTCCTGTTGTTCACCCTCATCAGAGGTGACTTGCTACTCCACCTATTTATCAATACTACTTACTACAATCTAACATAATAATGGACATCACAGTAGGATTAACCATAGAATTTTCATCAAAGACGACATTCCTGTTCAAACTAACCCTACTCTTAGATGAATGCCAGATGCGGTATTGCCGGTATCCCTTGACACTATCCTCATAAACCACAAATATTCTCTTTTTAGCTCGTGGCTCTAACTTACCCTCACTTACATGATAATAAACAATACTACCAAAAGCTCTTAATATAGAATAGTCAGTAGGCTTACCAGACCACATCTCAAATGGAGTGTTGAGATTCAGACTGGTGTGAGGTCCCCAAATTATCAGATAGTATGTTGTAATAACTGCTTCTCCTCAGAATCTTCTTGTTAGCCCAACATTAGAGAGAACGCACCTTGCCCTCTCTAGAAGTGTCTGGTTCATTCGCTCCACTACACCATTTTGCTGAGGTGTATCTCGAAGTGTATGATGCCTAGCTTTAATACCCGTCATTTTGATAAGTTAAGTAACGCGAAGTGGTCTTCTATATTCGTATTTATACGTGGTAAGTTCTGAATGTATGAGTTAGTCGATTGAATGGACTGAGTAGTCCATCGACTAAATAAATGTTTGGCGTATAACGCGAATTTGAGCGAGTTAGAGTTTGGTCAATCGGCTGGTTGGCTTGGTCGATCGACTAAGCTTCAGTCAGACGAAGTTTTGGCGCAAGTTCTAATGTAAACCCTAAACCTATATATACCCTATCCCATCACCATTATACATTTTTTTCAGACTTTAAAACAACATCCACACACACACACAGAGACACACACAGACACACACATATAAAATCCAACATGAGAGAAGAAGAAGGAGAAGGGCTCGTGATTCCGTCACAACCCCGACACAACGATTCTCCCCTAATCATCGTAAGTGATGTATCATCAGTCTTAATCGATTAATTTTTATAGGATGTTTCATAGTTATCGTAGAAATCATGCCCTAGTCCTTAATCGTTACTTGACCGTGTGTGGTGGGTGTATGGGGACCGATTAACCTTTTTGCATTGTTAATTATGCTTGATTTAATTCTCATATCAAGCCCCTTAACCGCGGTCAGTGTTGGTCGAGCCTTGGGATAGGAGTCGTGGGGGATCGTGGCCTTAGTAAGGGGTTTAATTGGGTTACGATCAATTGTAATTGTTTGAATGCATTGTTAATTATATATTGTTTTTATAAATGTAATTTAGGTGAAGGATTCATAGAGGAGTGGTTCTAGTTGATAGATTGGTTATCTCATTGTCGCGGAGTTTGCTGTTAAGGTAGGGATACCCTAATCGTCTATATTGCGCGATATTGAAATACGAATGTGATGCGTAAATTGTGATTGACCTTGGGAATAAGACTCGTTCGACTAGCAAGTCGATCGACTGGTATCTTTGGTCGATCAACCTACTGGTGTGGCCGCGTTGTTGTTGCTGTTGTCCTTGTTATTTAGCGCATTACGTTGTATTACAAGTTAATATTATTTTTATATAAATATGTTTATTATACTGCTGTGGTTATGAGGCACGGTGTTAAGGGAGTTCTGCCAGTATGTGTTGAGATGGTACGGTGTTAAGGGAGTTGTATCTTGATGTAATGAGCACGGGGTTAAGAGAGTTTTACTATGTGATGAGATATGCCCGGTGTTAAGGGAATTACGTTAAGGGTACTGGTTGGCTCGTGTAAGACGAGATACCGAGTACCGTGTGGTGTTTGTTTATTTATTCTCATGTACCGTGCCTTTTATTTATGATGTTGACGTGAGTTTGTCTGTGTCAAATTGTCACCTATTTCCGAGGTGGCCTGTTATGAACCATTCAATAAATTCCAATTGAATAAGGAGCAGTTAATAAAGCAGGTTCAGGTTAGTAGTTGTTTATGATACTATGCTGGGGGATATTGGACGAGAGTTGCGGATCATACTGAGTCAAGTTCTCACATGTCATCAGACATTAGCCAGACTTTGTCACTTAAAATTTGAGTTGTAAACATTTAAATTTTGACAGTTGGTTTGGAGATTTGTATTTTTATTCAGTTGGATTATTTCAGTATTGATGTAATTTTAATAAAGTATCTTGAATTGTTTCAATTTAATCATCATTATCTTGGGTTACCGAGATAGTAATAGCTCTATTTAATCGAGAATGTCTTGAAAAGGCTCTTGCTTAAGTGGGAGTGTTACACTAACAATCCCTCCATTCTTCAAGAACTCATCTATCGAACTTAGACCAGCAAAAATCTAGACCGTTATCAGTTTGCAGCCTTTTGACCTTTTTTTCGGTTTGATTCTCCAATAATGACTTTCATTGCTTAAAATGAGTAAAGGCTTCACTTTTATGCTTCATCAAATAAATCCAAGTCATCCTTGAATAATCATCAATAGTTGACACAAAATACCTGCGACCTCCCAAAGTCTCCACCTTAGTATGACTCCATCAATCAGAATGGATGTAATCAAGTGGTCCCTTAGTCATATACACTGCTTTAGGAAGCTTGCTGCAATGTAGCTTCCTAAATACACGATGCTCACAGAAATCCAGATCCTTGACCTTGTGACCACAAGGAAGATTTTCTTTTGACAGAGTCTGCATCCCCCCTTTCACTCATATGACCAAACCTCATATGCCACAACTTAGTCAAATCTTCTTTATTAACATATGAGGATGCAACAACAATAAAACCTGACAGTAGATCCCTTAAGATAATATAAGGTACCGTACCTGATACCTCTCAGAACCACATTCGAAACCTTGCATACGTTCAGAACTCCAACTTCACCTTGAAAAGCGAACCCTTACTGTCTAACGTACTTAAGGAAATCAGATTCTTTGTCATATGTGGAACATGTCTAACTTCGTTCAATGTGCAGAATTTACCATAATGTGTCTTTATCTTGACTGAGCCGATTCCAACTATCCTGCAAACAACACTGTTGGCCATAGAAATATTGCCCCCATCTACCCGATCATAAATTGTTAAACACTCTATGCGCGAACATATATGGTAAGGCGCTCCATAATATAAGATCCACATATCAGTGTGATTTGTGACCCTATTAGTAACTAGAGCATAATCATATTCCTCGGAAACTGTATTTGCTACAGCAGTAGTACCAGATTTATTCTGTTTTTCTTTCTTGGGACAATCGAAATTCTAATGCCCATTTTCTTTACAATAATTAAAAACATCAATAGTTTTAGGACCCTTAGAACCATATGTACCAGAGATACCAGCAGAATTAGAAGAACCAGAATAAGACGACTTCTTATACTTTTTCTTCCTCGAATTCCCCTGTCCATAACCCCCTCTAACTACTAATCCTTTGGCCTGATTATTTGTAACCTTACCAGCCGCCTTATGGCGCAATTTTCTAGTATGAAGAGACATTCTAATATCTTCTAGAGACACAGTATCTTTACCCACAACAAAAGATTGTACAAAAATCTCATACGATAATGGTAAAGAAACTACAGAATTAATGCGACATCCTCATTTTCTACCTTAACATCAATATTACGCAATTCTAGTAAAATTGTGTTGAACTGATCTAAATGATATCAAAGAGACATACCTTCCTAAATTTTCAGACTAACAAACATTGCTTCAGAAGCAACTTATTTGTTAAAGACTTTGTCATATAAAGACACTCAAGCTTTTTCCACAGACCTGCGGCGGTATCTTCCTCCACGAATTCAGTGATGATATCATCATCAAGACACAACATAATTGTTGAATGTGTCTTCTCCTTCAGACTGGACATCTCAGCGGCTGCGCCTTCTATCTTTTTTGCTGTAAGTAGCGCCCACAACCATTCATACTTTAACAAAGCCCATATTTTGATCTACCATGAACTGAAATTTTTCCTCCTGGTACAACGATCGATCTCTATGTCCATAGCCATCTTTCACGCTAGTAAGGAACCCGAAGGCTCTGATACTAGTATTTGTTTTTTATGATAGATGCGAGAAAAGATAAATAAGAACAATAAAGAAAACAACACAAAAATTTAAGTGGTTCACTAACGGTTTGTTAGCTACGTCCATAAGGCATAAGGGAGGAGATTTTTATTACTTTTGAGGAGTTTTCAGATTACAGGTACAAAACGGTATGATATGCATAACTGTTAGAGTGACACTTAAAGAGTTTTTATAGTACCCTCTAAGACCTAATACATAATAACCTAATAAGGCCCAAGTAGGAATCCTAGCCCAATACAAACAACAAATACCGTTTAGGTTTTGGGGGCTTTACCCCCAAGCCCCCACCAGGGCGTTTCACACCAAGAGAGACCTCTGTCATAGTCGTTCAAAGCGATGACTAACAGATTCAAGGCACAGATCCAAAATATTGAGGTGGTGATCGTGACTTCTATGTGTCTACCGCCGGTTATATTACCTACTTGGGTCTTAATGCTTTGTCTTGGGTCTTGAAAAAGCAATGTGCTTTAGCTCGCTCGTCAACCGAAGCCGAGTTTTGTGCTATCGTAACTACCCCTACTGAGTTGATTTGGCTCCAATCTTTGCTTACGAAGCTTCGTGTTCCTCTTGCCTTGTCTGGGGTCATTTACTATGATAACCTAAGTGCCTCTCATTATCTGCTAACCCGATTTTTTATTCCTGTCTGAAGCATCTCCCTATCATTTTCATTTTGTCCGCGAATGTGTTCAACAAGTACTTCTTCGACTTTAGCATATCTCAGGTGATCATCTATTTGCTGATGTTCTTACTAAATCCCTTGCTTCACCGAGATTCACGTTTCTTCTCTGCAAGATTGGTTTCGCCTGCGGGTCGTCCATTTGCGGAACCGTGTTAGGAATATCACGTAATTTAGATATTTTATGTATATTGTAGGGTTTCCTTAATATGTTTATTCTTATTCTGTTCATACCTCGTAGCTTGTATATTTCCCTATTTTGTCACATATATTTTTAAGCAAATATGTAATTAGGTTGCTTCTTATCAAATATGTTGCACTTATGTTGATGATGACAAGTTCTTCATCCATTTAATACCTCTTCACTAATGGTATATGCTAGATATGGTATGACAGGTTTACAAGGACATCATTCATGATTGGAAGAAGGTTGAAGCATTGGTTTTAGTTTTGGCCCGTGTCTAGCAAATTGTAAGGTTATAGTTCTTAAGCTTACTCGATAAATGTTAGAACTGTGAACCCCCGATCGATAGCAAAAATAAACTTAAGTAAAAACAGCGGAAAACATGAGATTTTTAAAACTTTTTAAGCATAAATAAAATTCAAATCGAAAGCGGGTTCAAAATACGATAAACATGCGGAAAGGTAAATAAGTTATACAGCAAAGTCCGGGGAAAAGATATCCCACGAATAAAAGTAATGAATAAGTACGGCGGGTAAGTCTAACGGCTAATGACTAATACTAGGTCCAAGGTGTCATGCT
>VHZZ01000390.1:69811-80858 GCA_009801015.1 Silene noctiflora | reverse complement strand
AGTGAAATTAAATTGCTATAGAAAACATAATACGAAGTATCTTAGAAAAAGTTATAAATTTGAAAAAAAAAATTATAAAAATGAAATTAGAATAATTCTCATCAATTTCATAATACATAAAACAAATCTGAATTAGAAAAATACGAAATTTAAGCACTTTAGATATATATTTTAAATAAATTTCACATAATAAAACAAAAAAAATGTGGATTCAAATTTAAAATTATTCTAATTAGATTTTTTTTCACGAATTTATGCAAAAAATACTAATTAAGTTGATGAGCGAAAAAAAAAATTAATCATCCATATTAATAAGAAAATAAAGCATAATTACATGAAGAAATTGAATAAATAAATTAATATAACTAAAATCAAATGCATAGATAAAGTACCATAAAATTGAGTTCAATGTAAAGTAAAAACTCTTTGAAACAACTAAGCAGGAAAGATTAGTATTATCAAACCTCAAAAATTAGATAAGATACATAGATGTACTTATACAACCCATAAATTTTGTTTCACTAATAATGATTAAGAATCCATAATTTTATTTGAAGTACGGGATTGAGGGAGTACTGAAATAATAGTTGAACAAGAAGTGAATAGACAGAGGGAGAAGGAATAGAGAGATTGAGGATGACAAATTCCTAATTAGAGTTTAATTGTGAGCCAGCTACATTTATTTAAAAGGGTAATGGACCAAATTTGATATTGGTCCACGTTTAAAAACCAAGAAGTAAACTGACCAATACTTCATTTGGTGATCACAAATTCTCATCTATTTAAGATAGTGCTAAATGTTTTAAGTTTAAGATGGGTAAAATATTATACAGTACCATTTGTATATATAAGACAAATATATTACTTTTATTTACTTAATCTTATATAAATTAGTGTTATATACTCGACCCGTCTTTAGTTTAAGACGGATAGTGCCGTGTTAACGGAGACTTGCTAATGATTGACTAGCCTAATGAACAAATTCATGTGTAAACGGGCCTAGATTACAAATATCCTGAGCAATTCCGTGCAATTTACACAATAAGTTTAATACACAGTCCCCGGTTAACGGTCAACACGTATAAAACAATCTCGTGCAATTTGCACGGGTTCATTTTGTCATATGCTGGCATTACTTTTATATTTTACACAGGAGTAGTGTTGTTAATATATTCTAAGTTTTAAACGTGTTAAAATGACTAAGGTTGGATATATTAATTTGTCAATCATTTAAATTGAAAATCTTAAATATGATTTTATATAAACTCAGACATCATTTTAACATTATTTTAAACAACAACTTTAAAACTATACCCGTGTAATTTGCACGAGTTTAAGACTAGTAATGTTAGATGATGATGCCAAACTTAAGTATACAAGAAACGATCAATCAAGCATGCATGATCAGCCGTTAATCCCCATGTTAATAGTTAGTAATATATATTAGGATTAGCTAGACTAATAATTAAAGAAGCATGTGGCGAACAAAAACAATACGTGTGACTAGCGGTGGTAATCAGGTCACTCGAGTCGGTTATGGGTCGGGTTAAAGCGGTTCGAGTCATGTCGGGTTCGGGATTGGTCGGGTCAGGTTGCTTATTCAAGTCGAGTTGGGTTCGGGTTGGGTCACTTACGGGTCAGGTTAATCGGGTAAAAAAAAACTACAGCAGGTCGATTCGGGTATGGATCGGTTGACCAATAGGTCGGGATGTATCAGGTCAATATGCTTGATTGGATCGAGTCGGGTTTGGTTTCAGGTCACTCATTGGTCGAGTCATTTGTATTGTCGGATTATGTTTGAAAGAAAATCGGGTCAAACCACAAATCAGATCAATGGGCAAGGTCGTTTTTTTGTAGTCTGATCGAGTTAAACCACAAAAAATTAAAAGGAATTTAAGCTATATAAAAAACTTATTCTGCTAATAGTCGAATCGAGTTAGGTCGGGTTAGAACGAGTTACAAGTCGGTTAAGTTCGGTTCGGGTCAGGCCGGTTTGTGGGTGAATCGGGTTTCAGATCGGTTCGGGTCGAGTCACAAGTCGGTTCAGGTCATAACATTTCGGGTTCTACCGGTTTATCGGTTAACCTTCGGGCCGGTTCATCAAATTTAAGGGTTTTATCGGGTCGGTTCTCGGATAATTCAAGTCGGTTCTTCGGGTCGGGTTAACTTTTGCCAACTCTACGTGTGACTACTATGATCTGTGAATATTTAGCTACTCCCTCATCTCCGAGCACTAGTTATTTATTACATTTAGCACAAAGATTAAGGAAATATTTGAGAATCTTTTGAACTATATAAATCACCCATCTCCCGGTCTACCACTTAGCACCTTGAGAGACCCCACAAATATATGACAATAATAAAAAATAAATAACTATTGACCGCAGGGGCAGACCCAAGGGGGGATGATGACCCCAATGAAGTCTAAGAAATAATTTTTTGTAAGTATCTAATGTAGACACAAAGTTATCATAGCATAGTTGGGTGACGAATTTTTATTAGTAATTCTGCTTACTGACGGATAATCCGATACACACATGGGTGACAATACTGACGGATTTCGTCGGAAGTTCCAGTTTTCTCTGACAGAAAAGTCATGGCGGACTATCCGTCAGTTGTTTAAGATAACTGACGGATTTTCCGTCAGGAAAGTCAATAAATTGTTGACTTTTCCGACGGATTTTTCGTTAGTCATGTTAAATAACTGACGAATAGTCCGTCAAAAAAGTCAACAAATTGTTGACTTTCCTGACGGATTTTCCTTCACGATTATGCAAAGCAGTGGATGGAAACAACAGCTTGCTGCCCAGCTACAATGCGTATTTACATTGTTTTAATTCCAAAAAACACAACCAAAACCTGCATTAAACATACACAATCGTCGACCACGAGGCGGGAATCCATTTTCATGTCGACCTCTAGAGCGGGAATCAATTATACGCAGCGACATAACTAAACAAAACTAAACACGGTAACAAAGTCTCTTTACATAGAAAATTTTGTCAGATCCGTACGTCTTACAAAGATAAAAATAAACAAGTCTTTTACATAACCACTAAAACATTAAATCCAGGCCATAATTAAAATAAACACTAACATACTAGCATAAACTATACTAACCTACAGGAGATACATTACCTCCAAACCTGTGCCTGTCGTCCGCAAAGTTATCTCTACGGTGTTACCGCGGTAAACCCGAAAACGCGCCTGAGGGGAAGAAACGCTTGCATCTGAGCCCAAGCCTTTTACATGGCCGCCATTTACTCTTGAGTTTCTCTAACTTGATCTTGAGTGCTAAGAACTCGTTGCTCAAGAGCTTCTCGTGCGGCTCGCTCATTTTGTCAATCCATCTCCATTTAGCTCAACTGATCCTTGAGTTGAGTATTCTGAGTTGCGAATTGAGTAACCATGGTAGGTGCATAAGAGAAGGATCGACGACTACCTTTGTTTCATGTAGTCTCGTACAAAACTTCGCCCCCTTTCTCTCTGGTCCCGAATAGCCTAGACTTCTTGTCAAAACCTTTGACAACGTTGTAGTATGACCGGAACTCGTTTGGAGGCTCTTCGGTAGGCATTGGTTAACTCATCTATTCCTTGTAAGAGGCCTGAAAAAACAAAAAATAAGGAAGGAATGGTTTATATTTGAAAATTAAATACTATAAATATTACTGTTCTTTCTAAAAAAAATAAACTTTAAATTGATTAGAAAAAACTACGTCTGTCTCAGCAGCTCGAGGATTAACCCACTGGTCGTGCTTGTTTTTTTTTTTTTTTTCATCTCAAACATTTTTTATGGCGTGGTTGAATCGCCCTGAAATAAGCATGAAAACATAAATTGGTTATAATATAATCGACAATCATTAATATTAACCAATTTGTGAAAAAAATAAATACATAATACTTAACAACTCCTTTAAAGCATCAGAGAAACTCTTCCGGCCTAGAGTGTGGGTGCCTAATGCTCTCCCGTCTTTACAACCCGACCTTCTATTTGCCTTATTAATTTTAGAAATTTTGACAAATTCGGAATCTGATTCATCCCTACTCTTAAGCGACTCCCACAAGACTCCGGGGCCCAATGTGGCATTTTCTTTGCGTATTTGAGGCCATTAATAAGAGAGGTTATCCGTCTCGTTACCTTCTTTTGCCACTCTTTCTTAGGGATATAGCCACAATCGACAATTCTCACATGATTCTTGTAATACCTCAGGTATTCTGGTCCTTGGGTACTCTATCGAGTAAGTTATGATTAGATTCTGGAAGGGTTCTGTTTGTTAGTTACTCGACCGAGTTTGGTAAACTCGATTGAGTACGTCAGTTACTCGATCGAGTGCCTGCGCTGTTACAGGTTTTGTGTCCGGTTTCACTTTAAAGAAAGGAGAGGTTGTGTTATAATATAACGTCATTTTCCTAAACAATCATTTCTTTTTCATTTTTCACAAAAAGCTCAAACAACGTAAGATCCTCTCTTCTCTTTACTATCAAATCAAGGGGCTAAAGTTCTTAATTTTTGGAGCTTTTCGTACCATCGCGTTCATCATTGTTTGGGTAAGATCAGTATATTGATTTTATGTCAGCCTTTTGGTTTTGTCTAAACCCTAATTTGAGTAATTAGAGATTTTGGGGGTTAATGGTTTCATAGATCGTAATTGTATGTTTATTCTATAGGAAGTGACTTTGTAGAGGAGCGTTTTTTATCATTCAGTGCTTGTGTGGTGATTTCCATCTCATTTAGGGTTTCCCTACTCGGTTAATGTTTAAATGGTTTAAGAATGTTGTGTTGGCATGATGTTATGGTGATTGTAATTACATTCTTGATAATGGCATGTTTATCATATTGTGGAATGGTTGATGATGGTATGTGGTTCGTGAGGTGTGCCCTCGGCTGAGTGGAGGCATTTTCGGGAATGGCTTCACGCCCTTGTTTGCCCCTTGTAGTTCCCATCACAAGGGGGATGTGCACATTAAGGAGCATTGGGTTATTAGTTCTATGGTTTTGAGCGGGGCTTAGGTGGTAAGGCTGCGGTCCCCACTGGCGGAGTGGATTACCAGTTGCGATGGGTAATCTGGAAGGACTATACATTTAGTGTGTAGTCAGGTGACTGGTGAAATGTGGAGTTTGAGGGTATGTGATGTATGGTTGTGTTTTACTTTGTATTGTTTATTCAATAACTGACCTCGTTATGTGTGTTTTGAAAACTGTGGTGATCCATTCGGGGATGGTGAGCAGTGTCTAGCAGGTATGCTTTGGATTAGATCGCGGGGCTTGGACAGGATGAAGTCGTCACGTAGTTGTTTAGCTAGTCTTCCGCTGCTGTCCAATAACAGTTTTGGTTTTTAGTAGTTTTTTTAAGACAGTTGTATTGTACCCTTTGGAGTTTTGGGTTTTGAAATGCATGACTATAGCTATTAAACTTTAATTGTTGTTTCCTTTATGGTCACTTTTGATATACTGTACATTGGACAACCGAGATGGTAGCATCTCCATATGCAAGGGTGGCCTTGGTAAGGCACCTTGGTGTGTGGGGGTATTACAAAATGGTATCAGAGCGACGATTTTGGAACCTGTAACTAGTAAATCTAATGAACATAGGTTGTCAAATTAAAATGAACCCGAGTAGTACTTGTTATGAGCTAATGCAAAGGCTTGGGAGACGTCCTAAAGTCGCGGACTTGCCCTTTAAACTTTGAACCGGTCACTACGGGTGTGTCATAGGATCGCTACTTGTTTATTGTCTGTAAAGTATATGTGATGGATGAAGTATGTTGTTGGTTGGATGAATTGAATGGCATGATGAGAGTATGTAAAGTATGAAGTGAAACATGTTTAGGTGATGATGGATGTATATGGCTGATTTATACTAGTAAAATGTGATAGAGATTGATGTTGTATTTATACTATGTTGTTGCATAAAGTTATAGTAAAAAGCATGCGGGTAGTGTAAATTGTGAGCATGACTCGATCGAACGAGGGGAAGCGGGGGGAAATCGATCGAGTAGGGCTGACTCGACCAAGTGGACATAACTCGATCGAGTAGATATTCTGTGGTTTTGGGCAGAAGTTCCTGTTTCATAGTTACTAGACCGAGTAAGTTTGGGACTCGATCGAGTAAGTGTTACTCGATCGAGTGGGTATTGGCTCAATCGAGTATGTTTCATGTCAGACCTTTGACAATTTCTTGAAGTTTTAGATACTGGATCGAGTGTCTAGTGGCTCGATCGAGTCTGCTCTACTCGACCGAGTATGTAATACATACTCGATCGAGTACGTCTTTGTGCGGGTCATTATTGCTTTGAGCCGTAGGCTATGTGCTTACGTTTATCCTTTTTCTATAGCTCAAAGACATGACGCCAAAGAGATCCACCGCTTATGTTAAGGGTCAGGATATGAGCATTGAGGATATTGCTAAGATGATTGATCATCAGGATGCGCTCACTGAGACCCTCAAAAGGTTTGGGAAAGAGAAGGAATCGGGGGTATACTTCTCGAAAATGAGTACTACCATCTCTCGCGTCAACCCCAGTACCTATCTGGGCACGGGTGCGCCGATCCTGCTCGACAACTGGCATCGTGAGATGGAGAATATCCTCGGGGTGGTGCATTGTCCAGAGGATTTTAAGGTAGAGCAGGTTGCGTTCTACCTAAGGGAATCGGCTGGGGAATGGTGGGATAAGGTCAAGGAGAGTGCTCTGGAGAGCTATCTGAAGTAGGGTGAGACCACAATCCCGTGGTGCAAGTTTAAGAAAGCTATGAGGAATGAGTTTGTTCCGGAGCATGTGCGTAGTAAGATGCGGGATGAGTTCGATTCTTTTGCGATGACAGAGGATATGGTGGTGACTGAGTACTATCATAAGTTTAATGAGAAGTCGAGGTATGCTGAGGATATGGGGCTGACATCGGTTGATTTGGCACTTCGGTTTGAGAAAGGGTCGACTTACAAGATCATGGAGAAACTACCGACGATGACTCTTTCTGATGTGAAAGAGGTATATGAGAGAGTCGGGCGAGCTGAGAGGTTGGTCGAACTGGCCAAGGAAACTAGGGAGAACAGATCGGAGAAGAGGAAGGCCGAGAGTGAGATTGGTGGCCAATCTAGTAATTAAAGGGGCAACCACAATCAACCTAAGGCTTATTCATATAAGACGGGATTCAGTGGAGGATCTTCTTACAATCGGGGAGGTCCCAACGGTAGTATTAACGGAGCATATCGTGCTTTAATTGTGGCGGTGTTGGCCACAAGAGGCATGAGTATACAAGTGCATCTGGGAGGGGCTTTTAGAGGCAGTCTTAAGGGAAATTTTCTCAGGCTCAGAGCTATGCAAGCAACCGGCCAACTGGGTCATGGAGAAACAAAGGTAGGCAGAGTAACAACGGCGGTTTCAACCGCAATAGTGGAGGTTCTTATCAGCGTCCGACGGGTAATGCCAACCAGGCATCAACTGCCAAGTCTACTTCGTCAGGTAGTACAGTAAAGTGAGGTGACCAAAGGAACAGTGATAAACTCTTCATGATGGACAAGAAAGCTGTTGTGGATGATGCGCAAGTGGTCACTGGTACATTTCTTGTTAATAACGTTCCTACTTTCGTTTTGTTTGATTCGGAGGCGTCACACTCGTTTGTATCGTCAAGTCATGCTAAGTCTTTGGGTTTGAGAGAGTTTGTGTTTGTAAAATCTGAAGTTTTCATACCGTATGGGGAGTCAGTGTCTTGTGGGAAGTTGTTTAGGGGAGTGTCTATGGTTATTGGACAAGTTGACCTTCTAGTTTACTTGTTTTAATTTTCTTTGGATGGTTTTAAGGTGATAGTCGGGATGGATTGGTTGTGAAAATATAAAGCTAAAAAAGACTATCATCAAAAGAAAGTGTATTTGAGGGGTCCTAAGGGTGTTAGGGTGTCTTACCATGGGTTTGTGGTCAAAACCAAAGTCAAGTTGATTGCAGAAATAACCTTGAAGTCTTACCTGAGGAAGGGGTGTCCAATTAT
Organism: Silene noctiflora; assembly: GCA_009801015.1. Classification (NCBI taxonomy): domain Eukaryota; kingdom Viridiplantae; phylum Streptophyta; class Magnoliopsida; order Caryophyllales; family Caryophyllaceae; genus Silene; species Silene noctiflora. The sequence continues at coordinate 72,874 of VHZZ01000390.1, read as the reverse complement.
TCTATGTTATGTATGGGATAACCAGATCGAGGAGCTGAAAGCATCAGAGATACCAGTTGTAGAGGAGTTTGAAGATGTTTTTTCCAGAGGAGATACCGGGGTTACCCCCAAGGAGGGGCACCGACTTTATTGTGGAGTTGAAACTGGGAACGAGACCTATATATATCTAAGGCTCCGTACCGAATGGTACCAAAGGAGTAAGAAGAGCTGAAGAAGCAGTTGGATGACCTGTCAGAGAAGGGATACATTCGACCTAATGTATCGCCTTGGGGTGCACTAGTGTTATTTGTAAAGAATAAAGATGGGAGCTTGAGGTTGTGTATTGATACAGGGAGCTGAACCATGTCACGGTGAAGAATAAGTATTCGTTTCCGAGAATAAATGATCTTTTTGACCAGGTGAGTGGGGCAGGTGTCTTTTCCAAGAAATCTCAGATCAGGATATCATCAGTTGAGGATTCGGGAGGAAGACATACCAAAGACAACTTTTCGATCGAGGTATGGTCACTATGAGTTCGTGGTGATGCCGTTTGGGTTGACTAATGCACCAGCGGTGTTTATGGATCTTATGAACCGAGTTTTCAGCCAGTACTTGGATGAGTTCGTGGTGGTGATTATAGATGATATCTTAGTTTATTCCAAGACTAACGAGGAGCATGAATTTTATCTACTATTGGTATTGCAAATCTTGCGCAATAACCAGTTGTATGCTAAGTTGTCCAAATGCGAGTTATGGTTGAAGAAAGTGGCCTTTCTAGGCCATGTGATCTCTAAGGATGGATCCTAGTAAGACAACTGCAGTGTCTAACTGGGAGGCACCGAAGAATGTGGCAGAAGTTTGAAGTTTCTTGGGTTTGGCTGGCTACTACAGGAAGTTTGTCAAAGACTTTTCAAAGATTACTAAACCTATGACTGCGTTAATGAGGAAAGAGAACAGGTTTCGTTGGGATGAAAGTTGTGAGACGGCGTTCCAAACATTAAAGGAGCGTTTGACTACGACTCCTATCTTGGCTTTACCTGAGGGGAGTGTGAATTTCATGGAGTATACAGATTCTTCGAATAATGGGTTGGGTTGTGTGTTGATGCAGAACGGGAAAGTCATTGCCTATGCTTCAAGGCAATTGAAGTCTTATGAGGAGAATTATCCAACACATGATCTGGAGTTGGGTGCAGTTGTAGTTGCTCTAAAGATTTGGAGACACTATCTATATGGGGGAAACCTTTCAGGTGTTTTCTGATCACAAGAATTTGAAATACATCTACACTCAGAAGGAGTTGAATATGCGGCATAGGAGATGGATGGAGTTCATTGGGGATTATGACATGAAGATTGTATACCATGAAGGGAAGGCGAATATGGTGGCAGATGCGCTACGTAAGAAGAGTGTGCATTCTTTATGTACCGCTATGTCACTAATGCGATTAAGAGATGAAGTGACCAAGATGGGATTCATGTGATACAGAAGGGGGATGCTAGAGGGGATTTGACAGTTGAGACGGAGCTGTATGATGATATTCGTAGAAAACAGGCTATTGATTCTAAGATTAAGGAGTAGAAAGCTGGAGTGGAGAAAGGGACAGTGTCTCGGTTCTCTATTCATGCTGATGAGAGTGTTCGGTTCGATGGGAGATGGTGTGTGCCTAAGGATGACGAGTTAAAGAAGCTGATTATGATGGAAGCTCATTGCACTCCGTATTCGATACATTCGGGTGATGATAAGCTCTATAAAGACTTGAAGAAGACTTTTTGGTGGCCTGGAATAAAGAGGGAGACAACTGAGTCTGTGGCTCGATGTTTGACTTGCCAGAGAGTCAAAGGGGAGCAGCAAAGACCGCAGGGTAAGATTCAGTCTCTTGAGGTACCGAAGTGGAAGTGGGAATCTATCTCTATGAATTTCATCGTGGGATTACCAAGAACTCAGCACAGTAATAACATGATTTGGGTGATCGTGGATCGGTTGACCAAGTCAGCTCACTTTATTCCCATGAAAGATACGTGGAGTAAGGTACAGTTACCGAATGGTTACAAGAAGAATGTAGTGAGACTACATGGGGTGCCAAAGGATATTATGTCAGATCGGGATGCCAGATTCATTTCTCAATTTTGGCAAGAGTTGCAGGAATTGATAGGTACTACACTGAAGATGAGTACAGCTTTTCATCCTGCGCAGATGGGCAGAAAGAGTGATAAATTAAAACCTTGGAGGACATGTTACGGGCGTGTATGATGGAGTTCGGTGTTAGTTGGGAAGATAGATTGGATTTGATCGAGTTTTCCTACACTGACAGCTACCGTACGAGTATTGAGATGGCTCCTTTTGAGGCTTTGTATGAGAGGAGGTGTAGGAGTCCGATTTGTTGGGATGACAACGCTGAGGCAGTGGTTTTAAAACCACAGATGGTATAGGACATGGTTGAGCAAGTAAAGCTAATCCGGCAAAAGATGAAGGCGGCTCGGGATCGACAAAAGAGTTATGTGGATTTACATCGTCGGGACATTGAGTTCCAAGTTGGGGACAAGGTTCTTTTGAAGGTATCACCTATGTGTGGGGTTATGCGATTTGGCAAGAAAAGGAAGCTAAGCCAGAAGTTCATTGGCCCATATGAGATTCCGGATCGTGTTGGTGAGGTTGCATATCGTTTAGCCTTGCCACCAGCTTTGAATCGCGTGCACAATGTGTTCCATGTGTCTCAACTCCGGAAGTATATGAGTGGTCCTTCTCATGTTCTAGAGGTTGAGAACATTGAATTTGACGAGTCCTTGTCATATGTTGAGGTGCCTAAGTAAGTCTTGGATCGCAAGGTTTGCAAGACTAGGAACGGGGAGACGGTGTTGCTAAAGTTATTGTGATCTAATCACGGCATTGAGGAGGCGACTTGGGAGGCATAAGACGCCAAGAAGGAGTGTTATCCTCATCTTTTTGAGCAGGTATGTTTGGTTAAGGGGACGTAACCTTGTTTCTTTAAGGGGGGTAGGAGATGATCGCATAAGATTCACATAAGTTTTGCTGCGTTTTGAGTCAGTTTTGGTCAAGTTTTCGGTTTGTTTCGGGTTGTTAGTGTT
>VHZZ01000389.1:124565-138690 GCA_009801015.1 Silene noctiflora | reverse complement strand
ATTAACTACATGTGCAAAATTACTAAACTAACCCTAAATTAATCAACCCTAATTAACCATGATTTGCCACGTGTCGCATAACGATTGACTCGTGTATAAAGTTTTGATACACCATGTGTATGTGTATCATCTTCCCTAAAATAATAACAGTCATCCAAATAATTCTCTCACTTTTCCCGCCCAAGTATTTCACATACTAAAATAAATCCACTTGCTATAGATATGAATACTCAATATGTCAGCTATTTTATTTTACAATATTTATATCCTAATTATTCTATACCATAAATAACTATTTTTTTACACAAATACAATCTTCTATCTACTAGAAAAATAAAGATCCTCACCAAAATCAATCCCTCTAAAAGGCCCCAATTTAAATATGGAAATAAAATAGATTTTCTTTAATTAATAAACTAACTAATCTTTCATTTAAAAAATAACAATTTTTCATCAACCTATAATATTTTCCCCATTAAACTTTAAAATTTAACATTTTAACTAAAATGAAATAAAATTGGTGTAAATAAAACTATAACTATACATAACCATAAACCGTTACTTAATTTTGTTACGAAAAAAGAATTAATGAAAAGAATTTAAGAAAATTTATAAAAATAAAATCATTAGATTTGAGGTAATTAAAATATTTTCATAAAAATAAACATTTCATGAAATTATTTAATTATCTTGATTAATTTTTAGATTAAATTTTTTTCAAATTAAAATACAAGTCAATGAGAAAAAATATGAAAATAACTGAGATATTAATCTAAAATGTATAAGTAATACCGTAAAAAGTAAAATGTCTATATATACCGCGAATACGCGGGATCTATACTAGTAAATAATAAAGATATCGGATCATATGTATATTGTCTTGTAAATAATAAAGATATCGGATCATATGTATATTGTCCTGTTTCCTAATTTCCTTAGTCATAAAATTGTATATATGTACGGTTGTTTGATCAGTGAATAACACAACTTTTCCCAAATCTATTTCTTTACATGGTATTGAAGTTAGGGCCTAGCAAAACTGACCTGATTCGATAAGGTTGGCCCGAGAACCAAAAGTGACTCGAAAAGTGTGACCCGACCTTGACCAGACATACCCTAACTGATCTGACCCTAACACAAGTATTTGAGTATTTCTCTTGAAAAGGGTCCTGGCCAAGGCATTTTCTTTTCTTATCCCAGTGATTTACAACTTTGTGCTTATTGCGATTCTGATTGGACAAGTTGTCTGTTGAGTCATCTGTCTTTGTCTGCTTCTCTTATTTTCCGTGGTCTCTCTCCGATTTCGTGAAACAAAAATGCAGGATTTGGCCCAAGACTCCAGATAGTTAAAACAACTCAATTGTTCAAACAGTTTCACAAGCAAATGAAATAGCGTTTGGTTTGCGCATGGGTATGAGTTTGGAATCTGGAATCATACTTGAATGGTATGGGTTTGGAACTTGATTCCTCATACTCTGTATTTGTTTCAATTTTGGGTGGAATGGGGTTGAATTTCATGAAAGTTAAAAAAATCTAGAATACAACATTTAAAATAATTATTTTCTATATTGAAAAATAATGAAAATGAAGATTTGATCAAATAAATGTAAAAAAAATCATTTAAAATATTTCATATAAAATTTTTTTCATGGTTTTTGGTTTTGTTATTTGATATCCATGGGTATCAATCTCATACCCACCTCCCCTCTTGGGTATGAGAAACCCATACTAACACCTAGTATGAGTTTGGCTCATTCCAAACCCATACATCATACCTTTATGAGTTGAAACATACACCCTAAATTATTACAAACTAGTTTAATAGAGAAATCGGGTGATCACTTTAATAAACAAATATAACGTATTTTGAAAAGTGGCCCGATTTTTAAAACGATTTTACTAACAAATCAAACCTATTTAAGTTAACTCAAATTCATTTAAACAATGAAATTGAATTACCGATTTAAAAATAGACAGAAACTGTACAAGACATACGGGGTGTTACAAATACAGAGCCAATATGTTCTTTCATTTATGAGTGTCTCATCCCACAAATAATCGTCTCCTCTTTTATTGTTTTTTATGTCAAAACTAAAGATAAACAAATAACCATAAAAAAGGGTACCCACTTAAGAAGAGATCGACTACTCTAACAAGTATTGTTTCGAGATCCTCCGGATATTTTGGGGACTCACCTGAAAAAACAATTGACTACATTTGTAGTCTTGTTGTCTGTAGATAAGGTAAATAAATTCACAATTTGTCAATTGGGGTGTTGTTTATCTTAAATTTTAGGCGAGTTAAATAGATACTAGAAGACAGAAGTTATAGTAATTCTTTCAGTTTAATTGTTGTTCTTTGATTTTGACACAAAAGATCAAGAAAAGAAGAGGAGTCCAATAATACGATGACAAGTAGCGGACCAAATTGAGTGAAAATGATCAAATTGCTCGTAAAATAGAATCCAGACTTACTGAAAATATATTTGGAGTTGTAAGTCGTAATGTTGAAAGTCGTTGGTCAATAAAAGGTGGCCTTAGACATGGCCCTTGAGAAGAATACCTGTAATAGCAACGCAAATTAGCAATAGTGGTTGAAAATAATGCAAGAGTGTTGTCCTTATGTCAAATAATCACCTATCCAAATCGTACAAGGACTTAAAATTAATACTACTCCGTAACAATAACAAAATGTGTTGTTAGTCTATGGTGTTTGGGAAATTTCGTCAAATAATCAATGGTACAGATTAACTCAATGTATAACCATACAAATAAACAACTTTTTGAGGAAAAAATATTATTTTGGAATTTTCTTCTAAATTACACCCTACGCAGTTGTCACCGGAGTATTAGTCAACATTGGCACGGTTCAACCCCTCACAACAACACACGTGTATTTTTGTTCCATATTTTCAATGGAGGTAAAGGCTTGTTACATTTCGATTTTGAGTTATGATGAAATAATCAAGATGACTCACTAAAGTAGATGCACTTTTTTCTCTTGTGAAATAGCAACAAGTCATTTGATGCGGTTCTCGGTACAATTTTCATCTAACATTAGTTAACAATGAGCTAGATTGCCACGAGAAATACGTGTAATAAGAGAGAAATTTGAACATGTATAGTATTTAAAATACTTGTTAATAAATTTAAGGATACTCTCTATAATTCTAAAACAAAAAACAAAGAATAATCTTCGAGTAAAGATGTTCTCGCACTTAACCATTTCCCAATCCCCACTACCACTAAGGCACTAACACATCATACAAAACAATACTTCATCTGTTTCATTTATATATGACTTTATCACATTTTAAGACACCATAACTTCTCTTTCCAATACCTCTTGGCGTTTGGTTTGCGCATGAGTATGAATTTAGAATCAGAAATCATACCCGGGTGGTATGAGTTTGGAACTTGATTCCTCATACCTTGTGTTTGTTTTAGTTTTGGGTGGAATGAGGTTGAACTTGATCAAAGTTTAAAATTTTTTTAATACAATATTAAAAATAATTATTTTTTATATTGAAAAACCATGAAAATAAAGTATGAAATCCTTATTTTTGCCAAACAAACACTTAGTATGAGTTTGACTCATTTCCCAAAACTCATACCTCATAAGTCATACCTCATACCTTTATGAGTTAAAACAAACACCCCCAAATTATAAAACTAAATAGTATTATATGTATACTCATATAGAAGAGCTTTTTATAAGCAATTTAATAGTAGCATTTTTATAATTGTTGAACAAATTTTTTTTTTTAAATATTAATGTCAAAAACTTATCTCGAAAATACAAAACGTCATATATAAAAAAACGAAGAGAGTACTTGAAGATGATAAATCACCAAATACCCTTAGTCAAAATTTATGCTCGCAAAAAAAAAAATCCCATATAAGGCTTGTTTTTAAGGATTTAGTATCAGTCCATTTCAATTCAATTCAACTTTATTGAGCTCAGCTTTACTCAGTTCAGCTTATCTATTCACAAATTAATTCTTAGTTCAACTCAATTCAGTTCAATTAAGCTCTATCGAGTTTAGTTCAATTCAGCTCCATTAAATTATGTTCAACTCTTTTTCAACTGAAAAAAACATGACCTGGGTTAGTCCGTGTTTCTTTGGGTAAATAAAGAGTTAAACCGTTAAACCGTTAGTAAAATTGACATAAACATAACTTTTAAGTTTTAAATTAAACGACATTAACCCATTTTTTACAATTCCCTTCACGACTTCGCGCCAAACCCTAATTGTTTAGTTAATCACCTTTCACCCTCTCGTTTTATTTTTCACCTTTATTTTAATTAGGTGTGAAAGCCGCTTAAGTTAAACCAGTCTTAAACAAGAATTGGTATATATGATTTTCTTTGTGTCAAATTATATTCATTTTCATTGCTTGTACGTGCCATTAAATGCAGTTCAGGTGCTTAACACAAGCGTTATTGTCTCATTCTCAAGCTATAAAATCTGGGTTTCAATCTGACATTTTCACATCCAATCATATCATTCAAGCTTATGCTAAACATGGCGGTTTACGACTTGCCCGTAAACTATTCGACGATATGCCTCAACGAAATGTATTCACTTGGAACACTATCATTTCTGCTTACTTGAAAATACGGGACGTTACGACTGCTGAAATCCTTTTTAAGTCTGCTCCATACAAGGATTTGGTGACTTATAACTCTATGTTATCTGGGTATGCCAGTTCTGGTGACGGGTGCGAGACGAATGTTCTGGGATTGTTTGCTGAGATGCATAGTTGTCTTAGTAGTAATGGTGGGATTGATGAGTTTACTGTTACGACAATGCTTAACTTTGTTGCGAGGTTGTCGTTGGGGACTCTTGGAATGCAGTTGCATTCTTACATGGTTAAAAGTGGAAATGATTTTGGTAGGTTTGTGTCGAGTTCTCTTATTGACATGTATTCTAAATGCGGTTACTTTGAAGAAGCGTATCGGGTTTTTAGTCGTTGTAGAGAGGGATTGGACTTGGTCTCTAAGAATGCTATGGTTGCAGCTTGTTGCAGAGAAAATGAGTTGGAATTGGGTTTGGATATCTTTTGGCGTGAACCGGAGTTGAATGACAGTGTTTCTTGGAATACGATCATCTCTGGCTTTACACAGAATGGCTATCACGAGAAGGCCCTAACTTTATTTGTTTCCATGATGGAAAACGGGATTAGAGTAAATGAACATACTTTTGCTAGTGTCATATCTGCCAGTTGTGGAATTAGAAACCTTAAGCTCGGGAAGGAAGTTCATGCTCGTGTTATAAAGAGCAGATTGATTGAAAATCCATATATCAGTAGTGGAATTGTTGATCTCTATTGCAAGTGTGGTGATATAAATCACGCAAAGTCGTCTTACACAACCTTCAGTATGGGAAATGCTTTCTCAATCACTTCTATGATTCTTGCATATTCATCAATAGGAGACATGATCGAAGCCAGAAAACTTTTCGAGACATTGTCTGAGAAAAACTCGGTAGTTTGGACAGCGTTGTTTACTGGCTATGTCAAATCTCAACATTGTGAAGCAGCATTTGATCTTGTGAGAGAATTCCAGTCCAAAGAAGCAAAAATATTGGATGTGGTGATTCTATTGACTCTGCTTGGCGCGTGTGCAGTACAAGCATCCCTGCACCCTGGCAAGCAGATTCATGCATACATATTAAGGACTGGCGTAAAAATGGATGAAAAGCTATTGAGTTCAGTAATTGACATGTACTCAAAATGTGGGATCTTAACATATGCAGAGAGAATTTTCTCAAGCATTATAGAAAGGGACCTGATCCTTTATAACGTGATGATAGCAGGCTATGCTCACCATGGGCATGGAATCAAAGCAATCACATTGTTTGAAGAGATGTGCAAAAGTGGGATAAGGCCAAATGCAGGAACTTTCGTCTCTCTACTATCAAATTGTCGTCACGTAGGGCTAGTTGAACTAGGAGAAAAATTCTTCTACGCCATGGAAGGAGAATACGGAGTAAAACCAGAAGCTGACCACCACGCATGTATGGTTGACCTATATGGCCGAGCAGGTCAATTAGATAAAGTTGTGAACTTTATGAAAAACATAACAATCGAACCAGATGGTGTACTGTTGGGTGCTTTTGTTAACGCTTGTACAATGAATGGCAATGTAGAATTAGCTCGGGAAGTGGAGGAGAAGATGTTGCAGATTGAGGGCGAGAGTGGGTCCCGTTATGTGCAGTTGGCTAATGTATATGCCACGCAAGGGAAATGGGACGAGGTTGGCCGGATTCGGAAGAAGATGAAAGGGAAGGAGGTGAAGAAGATTGCAGGGTGCAGTTGGCTGAATTTGGAGAATGAAGTCACCATATTTACTTCTGGTGACAAGGGTCATTCGAGATCAGATGCGATACATTCTTTGCTTGATTGTTTGTATGAAGAAATTTACATGAGTTATGATTCGGATGTGAGAATGCTACTCTTCAAACAAGTTGATGCTAGTTTACTGTAACTCTGTAAATAGGAGAAAAATTTGTAGCCTGAAGTTTTTCATGAAATGCTACGATTTTGTCATCAATATTTTTGTTTTTGATGATGAGTGGATCTGTAGCCGCTACCTTTGTCATCAAAATTAACATGTATGGTAGCCAAGTATTATACTTTGGGGATTTTTATGAATTAGAAATTGAGAATTGATGCAACTTTTTGCTTACATGGGACATGTAATGATGGCTGATAAACTAAGAATGTTTGTCTAAATGGTGATCAGTAAATTTCGTATATTTACCAGGTCTAGAGGTGGCAACCGAGACTTATCGAGTCCCTTGGGTCACAAGTCGTACTTGCTCAACAATTTGTTTCGGTATATTTAAGGTCAATGCTATTAAGATTGATATTATGTTAACTCATTATCGATGAAAGAAAGGGTTAAACAAGGGTTGGCTCCTATAATACCGGACACATTTCATCAATTGACCGTCGAGGTTGCTATTCTTTATCCACAAGAGTACAAGAGTAACAAGACCCGTCATATACTCAAATGATCGAGCTAGGGAAGACAAAACTCGTGGATTCCTAATTGAGAATCATCGGCTAGGTTAAGTCATTATTGTGTCATAAATCATCTTACTCCAATAACCCCAATCCAAGGCCGGGTCGGGCAGAATAAAAAAATGTTACTCTCGGTTATCAGTCTAGCTTCAGATTGGGTCATAAATCAACTTGGACCGGGTTATCGATGATAATAACATGATATCAGGCCAAATCGGAACGTATTTGTTTCATCTGCGTTTCGGATCCCATATTTTCTCGGGTTGGATCGGGTCGAGTTTTACCAACTATAGTGCCATGTGACAAAAGACAAGGAGCAGTGGAGTTTCCATAATTTGCCACCTTTTTTTTTTTATCCCACACAATCATTAAAAATAGGAGAAGAAAAAAGCGGGAGGGGTGCTAAAAACAGACCTCTCAAAAATGGTGAAAAAAAATGTGTGGGTTAATTTAATTCACAAGATCTTAAAGTAACTCTTAAGTACCTTAAAAATGGCGGATTTCTCAATTGTACATTGAGGTTGTGAACCCGGCTTTTCTCTGCATCTTTGATGGTAGTTTCTTCCTTCATCTTTTGAGGTCTCTCTTTCCTCTCTTTCTTTTCTTATGCATCTTTATTTTTGCATTAATCATATTATTTAATTTCTGAGATTTTGTCAATGTGATTTGTTTTGTTTACGGGAAATGAGATGGCGCAACCGGAGGGTATCGAGTTTGGGTATCACCTTACTTTTTACATCCTGTTTTAAAAGCTGCATTTTATGGGATTTTACCTGATCTATGATTTGTATTACTAATCTTTATCTGGGATTTGCCATTGTTAAATGATCTATATGCATCGGCTTTGGATTTGGGTGCATTTATAGAAATATGTAAATCGGTACGGTGACACCCATTTACAATCACAAATTCTTATTTAAGTTGGCCGTATTCGTCTTAAGCTTTAAGACATGTCAAATAGTATGAATAAACAAAAGCAGAATGCATAGGGAAGAGCAAATAATTTGTCTTAAATGCTCGATTGTGAATTTGTGATGACATTTGACCTGTTTTAATGTTATGAATAACTCCGTCTCAAGGGAGATTAACTGATTTACGATAGGTGGGCAGCAATTTAAATACGGAAAGAAATATGTATATCGAGGACTGTGATGACGCGTAATTGCCGGTGTATTTATATTGATTGTATATACACAATTTGTGGAATCCAGGAATGTGATAGATTTGTTGCTTTCTTTGACATTTGTTTGGGAATGTTGAGATAGAATAATTGAATTCCTCATGCTAAAAAGGGAGATGAGCCACATTTGTTATATGAATATGTTAGGTGCCTGTATATAAGAGGTACATATATGTTACGAGATCATGGTTAACAATTAACATACACGTAACAGAAGATGTATACATTTATCTCTTTGTAGAGTCGGTTCATCGTAGTGGATTCTCTATATAAAGGAAATTGAGACGCGTAGTTAGAGGTGTATGGAAGAGCATAGTCACGACTAACGTGTGTTATGAGTGTGATGTCTCTTCACCATGGAGAGGGAAAGGAGTAGACACAACAATGAGTGAGTGAAGTGTGAGATTTTCATTTAAGATCCTTAAATCACGATATGAGTCATGTTCTTAGGTTGATCTTTTTTTGGCAGCGGTTGACCTACAATCGCTACCTTTATATTATGTGTGTAATGGCTTTGTTTGCTTCTCGTATACCTTTGTCAGCCTGTATCAGTCTTGCGCCCCCATCTTTATTCGGTTATGTTCTCTACTCCCCTTAATCTCGATTTATTTTAACCTAAGAGAGTTAATCAATCAATTACTTGAGCATGTTGTATAAAATTCCGGAACTCAATTGCATTGGCCCCCTTTCATTTTGTTAACCCTTGTCTTTGCATGGGACTCAATTTCAGGTTAGAGCTACACATCAAGGAGTTTTCTTGGTTCCAGCCTCACTGAAAACATGAAACTGAAATCCAAAAATGGTGCACAGTGTGTTAAGCCTGCACGTAGAAAAGGCAAACTCGCCTCTCGTTTATGTCTGTTCCCCAAGGTGAAATCAGTAGATAGCTTGTCCGGCTACACTCCAGTCTACCTTAATGTCTATGACTTGACGCCTGTCAACGGCTACATGTATTGGGCAGGCCTTGGTGTTTTTCACACCGGCGTGGAAGGTTAGTACCTAGCTAGCATCTTATCTTTTGGCCTCTTGTCTTTTCACATCTATTGGGAAGAATCACGGTAGATTAAACCTGCCATCTTTTCCCACGTGTTTCAAATGCTGAAATGAGTTCCTCTTCTTTGACAGTCCATGGCTCAGAGTATGCTTTTGGCGCTCATGATTACCCCACGAGTGGTGTCTTCGAGATTGAACCTCGGAAATGCCCAGGATTCAAGTTCAGGAAGTCAATCTTCATGGGAATGACGGCACTGAGTCCTATTGAAGTTAGAGAGTTCATGGAGGAACAATCTTGTAGTTATTATGGTGATACGTATCACCTGATCATCAAGAATTGCAACCATTTCTGTGATGATATGTGTTACAAGTTGACAGGAAGAAGAATCCCTAAATGGGTTAATCGACTTGCAAAAATAGGTATTGATACATTGCTTATATATCCCCCTTATCGATAGATCATGCTCTCCTACCTGAACAACAGATGACAGTTTCATGTATGACTTGGTTGGCAGGGTCTGTGTGCAATTGCATATTACCAGACGGTCTCAAAGTCACAACTGTTCCAGAACCCCATCTTCAAGTACTCGAATGTGATGACTATGAAAATGAAAAGAAGCATCTACGCGCATTTAGCTGCTTCTCATCCTTGTCAATGTCGCCAAAGGCGAAGGAGGAACCCATTTCATCCCTTTTCCTTCATTCGCATTATAGAGAATGTCTATCACCCTAGCGATTTTTGAAGAAAAGCTTTTGCCTTCTGATGACAACCAGTTCGAAAGTTAACGAGTGTTAGTGAATACCGATTAGTTTCATCTTTGTGCATACATCTTAGGGGAGTGAGAGATTGTGTTTGTACATGTGGAGCCTCACCATTTTGTTTTGGTTACACTAGTGTAATTTTCTTCTACCAAAGGAGTGGCTGTCCTTGAAAGTGTATTGCAGCTTTAGTCAATTTTTCCGAGTGATCCATCTGTTGAGTTCATCCTCGCATTATGTTCAAATTGTGATAGGTGCTTTCGAAAGATCTCTTTCATATAATGCTAATGTTTAAACCGATGATGCTAAGAACACGGTTCAAGCAAATACAACACATTGAAAGGTTCAATCTCGTTCACATTGGACATAAATGTGTTAGTAGATTACATACAAGTGAGGATAAGAAAAAATGGTCTCCACTAGCGTCCCAAAATGTTTCGACACAAACAAAAGATAGCATGGTGGACTTCTCACCATTTGGCTAATTTCAATTTCGAGTTACATCACAAAGTGCAGCAGATGATACAAGTGAATTCTTGCGGAACAGTAGGCCTTCCTATCTGAGATTTAGCGGAGAAGACCTAAGAAAGGCACCTTGGGAAGAAAGTTTGTCCCACATAACCCCCAGACATTGCTCTTCTAACACTTGCCTCGAACATTTTTGGATTATCTCTCAACACTGCAGCCGCTTCATGATTCAGAGGGTCCTCGTGATTTGGTTGCTGTTTACATGTAAAATTTGAGATTTAAGAGTACGACCCCAGGAAACAATTCAAATAGGTTTGCAAGTAAAATTAATTCTAGTACCGTGAAGAGATGATACAAGCCATAGATGATGGTGTTTACGTTCAACACAGGTTTCCAGTCTTCTCTAAGAATGTTCAGGCACACATTCCCATCCAAATCAATGTTAGGATGATACACCTGCCAGTGTTATGCACACGGCAACGTCAACAAAACTATGCAGAGTGACTAAGTTTAAAAGGCAAAATGTCCATGCACAAGGCTACTACAAACCTTTGTCTTGCATTTAACCTTTGGTGGCTCATGAGGATAGAAAGTAGGAACTTGAAAGGAAAACGAAAATATTCCACCTCTGCAATACAATTACTCCCCGTTAATAAAGTCCTCTCTGACAGACCAGGAGATTGCAAAATGGGAACTGTGAAGTATACATAAAGTCTTTTCTCTCACTCCTTTTCCCTTTTTCCGCTTTCTTCTGTTTTCAAAAGCAATTAATATAGGCTAGCAGGGATGAGCTTTCCTACCCATCTTGAAAAACAAATTGCGAGAGAGAGGAGAGAATAAATGTAGAAGGGTGTGAATGCGTGATAACCACACATGATGAAAAAAAGGAAAGCCAATTGAGTATACTGAAAACTAGGTAGAGGTGATGAGGTGATTTGAGAGAATCGGCCTCTGGCTTAGAGTTGACCGATCTTACATAGCGCTTTATAAACATATATACTTACAGATAATATCCCTCATCAGGCTGTATCGTAACTTCAAAGTTCATCAGGTCGTCTTTTCCATTGGGGAAGGATATGTTACATGACTTTGGAAGGTTGAGTTCACCGATATCTACAAGAAAAAATATGCTGAAGCGTGATATATGCAGGACACCACAATATTTGGGACTTGAACAAGAAAGTTTCACAGCAATTGTAGCTACGGGAAATTGTCATAAATTGGCTCCTATATCATTCAAGTTTCGCAGCGAGTGCCACACATCGACAAAATAAGGGGGGAGATTACTACTATATGAACCTAAGGAATTAGTTTTCCTATCACCAATTGATTTTAGGAGGAAAACCTCCATGGACTTGTGAGTATAGCCAAGGCCCTTTTTACCAATTTTACATAAAATCTGTTTACTCAGGTGAAAATAAGAATCACCAAAGCGTCGATAATTGCATCACATGACTGCTACTTCAAAATAAAGTGCGGACAGTTTAGTGAGCCGTTTTGCTATATTCCACCAAAATCCAAAACCAAAGAATAGTGAGTCTTGGGCCATCGGATATGGAAATTAATAATATTCAGTTCCAACATACAAACAAATATTAACCGACACCACAAGGAAATGTTTCTACAGTTCTACTCTTCTCCCTACGATCACAAGAGAGTCAAACAAAAACTGCAGTTCCATAGGACCTGGTACCATATGGAACTAATACCAGTTGTACCGAAGGACAGCACCAAGTTAAGTAAGCCAACAGCATACCATTATATAGTTGGAGTTCTACACAGCCGTTACTCAAGTAACAATACCTTTGTGAAGCCGCAATTCTCCAGCTGACTGCTTCTTGACGGATGTCTTTCCATTTAAATTCTCAGCATTTTCCCTCTGTTTTGCCTTAACCTTGAAAAGATTGATCATCTCCTCTAAAACAACCAAGGAAAGGTCAGAACCATTTTCCAATACAATTTGGATCAAATCATTCTCTCACAACCATTCATGTACTAATCATTGGTCCACATACACAAAACCTCTTAAGCAACAGGCATCAAGAACCACGATAGCATACTATAACTACACTTGGGCAAATACGTCTTTGCCACCACCACCATCGCAAAAAAAAAAAAAAAAAAATACAACCCAAGTTATATGAAATATTCTTCTGCCATAAAAAAGTTCAAAATGTCAAAATTCTAACATCTCTAAGAAACCGAGACTCACAAGGTAAAAAGTCCGGAATCTTGTGCATACAGCTAAGAAGGCGATACTCATGTCCGAAATCATTCAGTATCCATCTCAAAACCCCTAACTAGATGCACATAGAAGCTATCTTACTGTTACATCCCACTAAAAAAAATAAAAAAGCACCCAGTAACTTAAATACTCCCTCCGTCACAATCATTTGTTTACCTTACATTAAAATACCCCCCCAAAAGGAAAAAAACTTGGGCAGTGGCGGAACTAAGGGGGGTTAGCATGGGCGCAACTAATAACTACAAATCCCGACTCCGCCACTACAAATGGGCAGGGCATAACTAGAGCGCAGATCAATTCTAGACCAAAAAATAAATAAATTGAAGACCCAGCAAAGCAAAGATTGATTAAGCAGTAAAGAGTAATTACAGATCGCAAAAACAAAATATGCGAAAAAAATAAAGAGATGAATTAATTTAGTAATCTATAATAAGAAAGTTACAGTTGATGTACCTGGGTATGATGTAGAATTCAGAGAGAGAATGAGGAGACTAATCAGCAAGGTAGCTTATGAAGTACAGCTGAATTTTGGGGGAAATTACAGCAGGAGTGAGGGGCCAAATAAATACGTGTTTTTTTTTTTTTTCAATTTTTGGAAAATACATTTTGCAATAAATACCCAATTCTCAAATTTTAAGAGGTCATAATTCGTTTAAACCCATTACTTTTTCGACTTGAAAAAAAATTGTCGTATTTGGATTCGTTGTTAGGAGTTTTTGTATGTCAAAGTTTTTTTTGGACTTTGACAAATTGAGTGACGATGTCTTTTGGTCACGAGTTGACATTTTTTTTTTTAAATCATGGTATTCCGTCAAATAGATGATCGATTTATAGAAAAAATCATCACTTGCTGAACTCAAAAGTATGAGCCTTTTAGAGTTTTCCGGAACCAAAAATTAGGTATTTTCTACAAAATATCAACACCTCTTTTGATGACTAAGGAGAATGTTAGCCCAATGATGTCAACAACCCAAAAAGTTGACAATGAGCCCAAAGGAAAGAGCATGGAAGATGACTTTGTGTTTGAGCAAATAATGACTGTTCTTGATGACAATCTAGAAGATGAAGTCAACCGGGAAAAAGGAGAGATGATAATGACAACATCCACCACTCCCTTGGTGATCCGAGAAAATGTGAAATTGACGAAGAATTTGTGCTTGAAGATGTAACACCTCCATCTACTAAGAAGCTTTAACAAGACATTTCCCAATAGATAAGGGCGCTACCATCTCGGTTTCCCGAGGCAAGTAATGATAAAACGTTGATAATAGACCAATTAAGTAAATTACAAGTGTTTACATGATAACAACAGAAAAGATATAACTCATAGAACTATCATCCAAAACTAAGTCGTCGTGACTCGTGGCAACTCGTCCCTCCGACTCCCAGCAAGACTTCCCAAAGACAACCTGTCAAACCAAACTGCTCACCATACGGATCACGGCAGACACA
>VHZZ01000389.1:69329-81431 GCA_009801015.1 Silene noctiflora | reverse complement strand
CGAGCTCTCTGTGGATTCGACCCCTTAATACTACATTACTTGTGTTGTACCAAAGGGTATTTTTGCATAGGTGTGCGATAGCCTATCATTACTATAGTGGCGGTCTATGTTGATGACATAGTTTTAACAAGAGATGCAATGCTTTTGAAATCAATGCCTTAAAATATCAGCTCAATTCAGCTTTTAGGATAAAGATTTGGGCAAGTTACAATATTTCCTTGGAATTGAGGTCACTTACACTTCTCATGGCATCATTCTTACTCAAAAGAAATTTACCCTTGATAATGATGTTGACATGATCAATTCTAAGTCAAGTGTCACCCCCTTGCCTGTCAACTTCAAGCTTGATAAATCTAGAGTTGGCATTAAGCCGGCCCGCGTGCCGGCCCATCGTGCCTTCCCCCAAAAATGGCCCGGACCAAGCACAGATATTGGGCTGACCGTATTGTGTCGTGCCTGGCCCACTCACCCCAACTCCCAACGCGGCCTGCTCCTGGCACGCCCATTTTTGTGCTCGTGTCATGCCTGGCCCATGGGCTAATCGTGCCTTCCACGTGGGCGGGGCCATAAAACTTATGTTTATTATTTATTTTATTTTTAAAAAAAATTGTTTTATAGTTGTTATATTTTTATTATTTTTTATTTAATAACTTGAGTATGACTAATTGAGTAACTGTAATACCTCGATTTCTGAGTAGAGGAATTCGATCGAGTAGGTTGTACTCGACCGAGTAGGGTGTTGGGTTTTTTTCTGGCAGGCTACTGCCTGTGGGCTGTGGGCACTCGTCCGAGTATGCAAGGTACTCGGTCGAGTAAGGCGTACTCGGTCAAGTATGTCAGGTAATTGACCGAGTATCCGGTCTGACGAGTCATTTTTCCCCGGTCTGATTAGAGTGACACAGGATTATATATATTACGTCAAACATTTCATATCAGTTTTTCTAACCTAAAAACTTCCCAAATCTCCTCCCCAATCACTCAAATCACCTTGCAAGCGGGATCTAGTCCTTGCCGCCGGTTTTCCTTTCTTGCGTCGGTATTTCGGCAAGTTCGCTTCTGCTAGTTTGTAATTGTTATGATATTTGAAAGCCTAGGTTGGGTTATATTGAGGGTTTGATTAGTTAGTTGTGAATGATTGTGATACGGTATTTGTTGGTTATCCTTGTTAGGTGACAGATTTGTAGAGGAGAGATTCTAGCCACCTTGTTGTTGTCGCGGAACCCGAATAAGGTAGGGTTTCCCAACTCATCCATGTATGTGTATTTTATGTTTATGGTTTTGTGTATGATTGTATTATAATGTGTGGAGTATGAGTATCATATTTGATTGTATAGATTGTGGAGCCATTGTCGGGAGATGGTCTTCACCCCATTGTTCGTCCCTTGTGGCTCCCGTCACAAGGGGATGTGCACATTAATGACCTGGGTACACTCGTTGCGATGAGTAGAGCTGAGGTGGCAAGGCTGCGGTCTCCCACTGGCGGTGTGGGTACCTGTGGCGATGGGTAACCTGACAGGTCTGACTGAGTTCAGACGGTTGTATTGAGTATTGATCGGTGGATGACGATTGATTGTATTATTGTTATGGTTACATAGCTTGTGTGATGATCAGTTGGTTGACCCCCATTTTGTGTTGTGAACCTGCGGCGATCCATTGGGGAATGGTGAGCAGATTTCTAGCAGGTTTACTGGTTGAGCTTGTACGGGATGGACGGACGTGCCACGAGTCTAGCTAGTTTCCACTGCCACTTAATTATAGCTCACTTTTGTCAGAGATTGTTTTATTGGGTTAGTTTTGGATTTCGGAGGTTCTTTTGTAATAACTTAAACTGTTTTATGTTATGTTAAGTTTCTTCATTGTCTATTTAATGCGTACTACCTCGGGCAACCGATATGGTAGCACCTCCATTTGCTAAGGTAGGCCTTGGTAAGATACTTCTAGGTTTATTATAGACACAAGTGCATCTGACCATATGACTGCTAATCCAACATTGTTGCATGACATCAGTGACCTAGATAGACCTATACTGGTTTATTTACCAGATGGTACTACTAAGCTGGTACATCAAGTTGGGACCATGCATCTCACTGATCATATTACACTACATAATGTGTTTATTGTGCCTGGCTTTAAGCAAAACTTGTTGTCAGTAGGGACATTGTTACAGCATACTGATATGACAGTAATTTTCTTCCCTCATGAATGTTGGTTCCAGAACCATTCAAGTAAGACAATGTTAGCTAAAGAGAGGAAACAAGCTGGTTTATACAGAATCACTAAAAACCTGGTGTCTAGAAGAAGCACTAGAGTCCAGTCTGATCTAAGATTAGTTTTAAATAAACATGTTCAGTCCAATAGTTGTATGCATAATGCTGATGTATTTATTTTGCACAAAAGACCTGGACATACTTCTGTTGACAAATTGAGATATGTACCAGGATTTCAATCTTGTAATCAAATTTGATTGTCAAATTTGCATTCTCTTTAAACATCATGTCTTACCTTTCAATAAAAGTTTATCTCATGCTGCACATTCTTTTGAATTGCTCCATATGGATGTATGGGGACCATATAAAGTACCTACCATCACAGGGGCAAGGTCTTTTTTTGACTATTTTAGATGGTCACACTAGGACTACTTGGACCTATTTGTTGCAGAATAAACAACAAGTTCATTTTCTCATTAAGGATTTCCTAATATATATAGATACACATTTTCATAGTAAAGTGAGAGTTATTAGGACAGATAATGGCATCGAGTTCATACAAGGACCTTGCAACAAAATGTTCACTGAGAGAGGTATATTACTTCAGAATAGCATTGCAGGTGTTCCACAACAGAATGGAAGAGTGGAACGCAAGCATAGACACTTGCTGGATACAGCGAGAGCATTAAAAATACAATCAAATTTACCCTTTAGGTTCTAGGGAGACTGTTTGCTCACAGCCACTTATTTGATAAATAAAATGCCTATGGCCCTGCTGCAATAGAAAACACCTTATGAGCTTTTGTTTGGTGAGATACCAAATCATGATGAGTTAAGAATGTTTGAATCATTGTGTTTTGCCACTATGCCTGCAAGGTTGAGAGACAAATTAGGATACAGAACAGCAAGAAGATGCCTATTTTTGGGATATCCTTTTAGAAAAAAAAGGCTATAAATTGTATGATCTAGAGGAGCACATCTTATTTGTTAGCAGAGATGTCATTTTTAAAGAACATATTTTCCCTTATAGGCAATCTGTTCTTCATGATAATCTTGCTGAATCTGTTCCTGACAAACCTCTGATTAGCCTTGTCTCAGTACCCCATACGGTGCCCTCACAACCCAATCCCAGCCCTGCTGCAGTGCTCAATCAATTTCATAATATATGGGATGACTAATCTCTTGAAAGCATTGGCAACCCAGTGATATCACCTATTAATGACAATCAGTTGCATAATTTATAAGACAATGATGAAGTGATACATAATTCAACAACTACTGAAGATATTTTTTCTAATAGCCCTGAAAGTAATTCTTTCAGGCTTCCTGATCATCAGCTACATCCCGATGCCAACATCACCTCTGATACCAGTCAGTTAGCTTCTGACACTGGTGACATCAAAAGGTCTGACAGGATAAGGATACCCTCATCTAGACTGAGGGGATTTCACTGTCCCTTGAATAAAAGAGTCTCTAAACAGAAGGACAAACATGTTAGTTTACATGCTAATATCATTGAGGAGCTTCCGATGTTTGATGCTACCTATTTGTCCTCATTATATAATGTTCTATCTGCACATGAGCCAACTAGTTTTACTCAAGCTAGTGGAAATGAAAGATGGCTAGAGGCTATGAAGAAAGAGCTAGATGCACTCGAGGCCAATAAAACATGGACTCTTACTGAGTTACCCCAAGGAAAGAAGGCTATAGGTTCCAAATGGGTATATAAAGTCAAACACGGATCAGATGGCTTAATTGAGAGGTTCAAGGCCATGCTAGTTGCCAAAGGATACACACAAGTAAAGAACAAGGATTATAAGCATACGTTTTCACCAGTAGCTAAGCTAGCCACTATAAGGACTCTAATAGCCTAGGCATCTCCTAGAGGTTGGTGTTGCACCAATTAGACATAAATAATGCCTTTTTACATAGCTACCTGGGTGAAGAGGTCTATATGATGCCTACACAAGGCTACAAGACTGAGTATTCAGGCCAGGTATGCATGTTACACAAATCCTTATATGGATTGAAACAAACATCTAGTCAGTGGATTATTGAGTTGACTAAATTCCTACTGAGTTTAGGTTTTCTTCAATCCAAGCAAGACTACTCATTATTCACAAGGGTCAATTCTGATTCATGATTTTTTTGGTTGCACTTGTATATGTTGATGATGTACTGTTGACTGGAGATAATCAACAAGAAATACAACAGGTAAAGGATGGCCTGAATGACACTTTTACTATTAAAGATTTAGGACTAATGAGATATTTCTTGGGTTTAAAAGTTGCAAGGAATGAATCTGGCATAACTGTCAACCAAAGGAAATATACCTTGGATATCATAAAAGATTTAAATATGGAAGACTTTGCACCAGCCAATTTCCCTATTCCAAAAGGTTTGAAGCTGAGCATAGACCAGGGTGAATTACTGGATGAACCAGAATCCTACAGGAGGTTGATATGCAGATTGCTATATCTCAATCTAAGCAGGCCAGACATATTCTATGTTGTACAACATTTGAGCCATTTTCTAACACAGCCAAGGAAACCTCACATACAAGCTGCTGCACATGTAGTCAGATACCTTAGACATACTGTGAATGCAGGCTTGTTTTATCCTACTGTTAATAGTCTGAATCTTAAAACTTACAGTGATGCAAACTGAGGACAATGTGTTTTTAGTTATAGATCATTAAGTGGGTACTGCATTTTCCTTGAGAACTCCTTTATCTTGGAAGACAAAGAAGCAGAGGACTGTGAGTAAGAGCTCAGAAGAAACAGAGTATAAGTGTATGTCCTATACTGCAAGTGAGATGGTCTGGATGGAGAGACTACTTGCTGATTTGGGAATCAAAGTACAACAGCCTATTGATCTATTCTGTGATAACATTGCTGCTGAGCATATTGCACGCAACCCAGTCTTTCATGAAAGGACCAAGCACCTTGACATAGATTGTCACCATGTTAGGGATAGGATGCAAGAAGGTTTTCTCACAACTAAACATGTTAGATCCAATATGCAACTAGTTGATCTGATGACGAAGCCTTTGGGATCCCAACAACATCATTTTCTTGCAGAAAAACTAGGAATGAAATTCCTTTCTCCAAGATAGTTAGTTATTCTTAACTATAGTTAGTAATATAGTTAGTTAGACTAATCATGCTTTGTATATATACATAACAAACATACACTGTACAATTAAGATTAATCAATATAACAAACTCCATTTCTATTTACTTTTGATGTTTCTCTCTCTAGATATTTCTTGGTTTACATCAATGGTGATCATGAAGTTCGTCTTCTTCACATGTACTGTACCACATCCGAAAGTTACGCGGATACACTAATCAGTAAGAGTAATTACCAGGGGCGTCTAATATCCCGGGCGACCACGGGCGGCGGATCTGGGCCTTCAGTTTTGACCACCGAATTTATAAGTTTTATCAATAAAATTCAATACAAACCTCGACGTGTAGTACACTAATATATTCATATTCGGGGCTTCATTTTTGTTGTGGTGTACCGGGCCTCCATTTACTTTAAGACGCCATTGGTAATTACGCACACTAAGTAACTAACTGTAAATCTTCTTTGATACACTACTGCTACACTAGCTTTTTTATGTTTTTAACTCTTTTTTTTTAAAAAAAAAAGGTAAAGAATTTTGGACTTGGGCTCCAAGTATCCATTATTTCTGATACAAAAACTATAAAAGGAGAACATATATTGCCTGCCTCCAAATTTGTACTCACCGGAGAATTAGAACGTGCATTTTCTGGACTTCATTCAACAAATTTATAGCAAAATCAGGTGTGCTTTGCTCATCTAGTCTTATATATCCTACCTATTACAAATGTTCATGAGCTTTAGATATCCGAACATAGTGACGGAATCCGATAGGTATTATTGTTAAAATAGTGGGGAAAAATGAAGCTTTTAGTTGAAATATTTCAAATTTTTTAATCAAATTACTCTACTACATTAGTAACTGTTCACACAAATCCTGATTCATTAACTGTCCACATGTATGATGATCCAAAGTCCCAAGCATATATTTCGATGAGTATATATGAATGATAGGTAACACGTTTGCAAAATTTATTTTCAAATATACCTCAATTAATCAAATGGATTATTATACATAAGATGTAAAAGAAGATTTGTTATTAGTAGTTTAGTATTTCATGCTACGATAATCAACATGTTTCTATCTAAAACTTGAAGTGTGATAGCTCTTTACTATTCTTTAAGTATGTAGATTTCTGGCTTGTACATAATGGTTTTATTTGGAGTGCTTCAGTCAATTATTTGTCTTTCTATTTTAGGAATGTATTAGATGGACAATTTGATACTCCAGACACAATTGAGTCCACTTGTCATCTAATAATTGGTCACATCCTCTTTCCTTGGCCTTTATACTAATTGGTACGAGGTTTAGGTACAGAAAAGTAATTCAATCATTTTATCATCCCTTTGTAAAACCCCATAATCCTTCTATACTCATTCCCTCACTATCCGAAAATTCATATTCCCATACCCCATTCATCCACCATTCTGACATACCTACCACAATTCCCACCATAGAAAACCCTTCCCAACCCCACAAGTTGATACCATTGGAGGGATGGAGACATGAGCATCTTAAGTGTAGCATAATACGAAGTAATAGTTGTTCCGTTTTACTTTTAACTAGATTTATAAGAGGAAATAATCGATATCAGGTAATGTCAAGTTTTGCTAGATAATATTGAGAATACATATTTCCATTAAGAAATCACGTATATGCATATGCTGCGGGAGGATCCGAAAGTATGCTATCTTGGTGGAGGATTGATGGATGGTGTGATATTCCTTCTTAGAGATGAAAGTGGATTATGTCGAGTCGTGCTTTGTGCCAGCACCTCCGTGTCTGAAGGAGAAAATGGCAGGGCCCAGACACAGGTAGGTGGATATTGTGTCATGTGTCGTGTCAATGAAAATAAAATTGTGTCCTAGGCACTCCCCACGGCCCATGGCATGTCATGCCGTACTCAAGCAATTATTCCATTTCAATCTCATTTCTTTGTATTTTGGGTGTGCCCAAGTGTGACGTGCCTGACCTAGGCACATTCTTCTTTCTCAAACTTCGGCTCATGCATAGCCCATGGCCCATGGCGTGTCGTATCGGCGTTGACTTAATCGTACCAATCCTGTGTTGTACTAATGGACCATGGACTTGTAACACCCCGACCCAAACCCTTAGTTGGGAGTAGGGATGACAATGGATCGGGTTGGATCGGGTTTTGCGAGATCCAAACCCGATCCACTTACTTATTGAATCACCGATCCCTATCCAAACCCGATCCATATCCAAAATACTGAAATCCATACACGATCCATTATACCTTTTACAAATCTATATCCGCTCCAAATCCATACCCGATCTACCACATAATCCAAAACTTGTTTTGGCTATATAAAAAATTCATTCAATATGACAAAATTGAATATTCAAGCTTAATAAAGCCTAAATTTTCAAAAATATTTTAATGGATTGGGTTCGGGTATGAATGGATCAGGTTTGGATTTGGTTCGGGTTTTTCAATGGTGGATTTTGATATGGGTTTTTAAATACTGGATCGGTTATGGGTTTTCAAAAGTTGTATTTGGATCGAACTTTTTCCTTCGGGCCGGTTCGGTTTCGATTCGATATGGACCACTATTGCCATCCCTAGTTGGGAGTAGTCACTCATGGTAGCTCACTAGGTTGTGTACATGACCCACAAATCAACACGGGTCCTTTCCAGCGCATTTTGTCCTCACTCATACACATCCTGGGAACTTCTTGTGCACTTTGTTGATATACGTAATACTCTCAATCCCTTTAAGCACTAGTCATTTAAGCCTATTAGTGCATCTGCAAAGGTGAGGCTCCCCATATTTTATCTTTCCTTTTAATATTCATCCACCTCATTTTCCACTAACTTTTCTATTTACCCTTCCCATTTCATAATTACATATATGCAATAATGGTGTTCCCCAATTCACACACAAAAATTTGGGAACCTGCCCAAAAAGTACGACAAATTGGCTTTCTTTTTTTTAGGACCTCCCCTAAAAACAGTGGAGCCCCAAATTACGGGGAGGTTAGTGCAACAAAGAGGTTGCTCATTTGAGGAAAGAGAACGAAAATGGGGAGGTGATTTTCCGCCTTTGCGGATGCTCTTAATTTTCACTTCATTAATATTTAATATTTCATTCCATTATTTTTTGATATGAAACAAAAAAATTGAAATGGAAAACTAACCAAGAATTAAGTTAAGTTGTGATTTTTTTTAATGAATTTGTTTTTGGTAACGAAACTAATAGTAAGTACGTGTCAAGTAATTCTCTACGATAATAATTATTTCATTACTGAAAAATTTAGTAATTTATAGTTTATAATTTAATACCAATTTTATTTTATTATAATGAAAAAAATCATAATTTTGAATTTAATTAAAATATTAGAGTATAATTATAATTATATTAAGATTATATTTTAAGAAAAAGATAATAGTTTATTAAAAAAATAAATTATGTCCTTATAAAAATAGATGCATTTTCGAGGGAAAATTATTCTCTTAGTAGTAAGGAAAAAATCATAATTATGAATTTTATTAAAAGATTAGAGTTTAATTATAACCATTAAAGCATATATTCATTGAAAAGATAATAATAATGCAATGAATGAAAACTTACTTATTACCTTATTTAGCTAGATGCTTTTTGGAAGAAAACTAAGAGAATTTTTATTTTCTTAGTAGTAAGGGAGATTTTATTTGTTTTAAGTTTTAAAAAGGAAGAGAAAGTTAACACATTGCTTCCCGCGTTTTCCATCACATGTTGATTAGTCACATTTTCGTTCCTGATTCCTGATGCGTGCAAGCCTTTTGCTTTATCTCTCTTTTAACTCTTCATTTCTTTCCCAATTTAATGCTTTCTTTTTAAATTATTGAGCCTAAACATCCTATTATTGTCTATTGAGTGTCATCTTTACAAAAACATTAACAAAAAATTCATCTTTTGTTTCACCTTCATCTCTTTTCCTTCAAAGATCTCAATTTTCTGTCATTCCTTTGATTTCGCCATCCGGGTTTTGTTCTTCTCTTCATATTCTCAACTGGGTTTCGATCTTTCTTCGAAAACCTTGATCTAATTCATGATATAAAGTTGTTTTTCTTTTTCCTTATTGCAGAATATAACTGAAGAAAATTTTGAAGCTATGGGAGGACATATGAGCAAGAAATCAGCAGAAAGTTCGTCGGAGATTAACAGTGGTCTTCAGTACATAACTGGTCTCTCGTCGTATACAGCAGCTTGTAGAACTGATGCATCTCTGCAAACCTTTGACACAACCCTTCACGCTCGTACTAATCACGTGATCAACTCGTTAGCAGTCGGAGTTGAGGTTCGGTCCCTTTCGTTTGATTCTTTGAAGGAAGTGACAGGATGTTTGTTAGATATGAATCAGGAAGTTGTTAAGGTGATCTTGGAGTGCAAGCAAGACATTTGGAAAACCCCGGAATTATTTGAGCTTGTGGAAGAATACTTTGAGAACAGCTTACAAACCCTTGATTTCTGTGGTGCATTGGAGAAATGCCTTAAAAGGGTTCGAGATAGTCAGCTGCTTATAATGGTCGCGCTGCAACAATTTCAAAATGAGGATGGTGCAGGGAAAACAAGGTATTTGAAAACTTTGGAAGAACTGAAGAATTTTAAGGCAGCGGGCGATCCCTTCACAGAGGAGTTTTTTCAGATATTTCAGTCTGTTTATAAACAGCAATTATCAATGCTCGAGAAATTGCAGCTCAAGAAGAACAAGCTCGACAAGAAGCTCAAATACATTCAGGCCTGGAGGAAAGTCTCCAACATCATATTTGTAGCCACCTTTGCCGCAGTACTGATTTGCTCGGTGGTGACAGCCGCTGTTGCTGCACCACCAGTAGCTGCAGCTCTGGCCGCGGCAACAGCCATTCCTATTGGGTCTATGGGAAAGTGGATTGATTCGCTTTGGAAGAGTTTCGAGAATGCATTGATGGGTCAAAAGGAGGTGATAGGTACTATGCAGGTGGGAACTTATATTGCCATTAAGGATTTGGACAACATAAGGGTGTTGATTGAAAGGCTTGAAATCGAGCTCCAAGCATTGCTGAAGAATGCTGATTTTGCAATCTCAGAAGAAGCCGTCAAGGTCGGGATCGAGGAGATTAGAAAGTTGATGGCTTTGTTTACTAAGAATGTGGAGGATTTGGGGACTCAAGCTGACATCTGCAGTAGGGATATCAGGAGGGCTAGAACTGTTGTTCTTCAAAGAATCATCAAGCATCCCAACTGAGAATAATTACACTCTCATTTGATCAAATTTTAAATTATTGTTTGATTGACACTTTGAATAATGTTTGATCAACAATTCTCTTCTACGATGGTCTTTTCCGTGTTTTTTTTTTGGTTACCCAAAAGTGATCACTATTTATCAAAAAGTAATCACATTTTTCCCGTCGCACGTATGACGGTTGTATAATATTAGAATTTGCCATCTTTGATATTGTAACATGATATTCATTTTTTTTTCCGGTTATTCTCATGTACGAGTGCCTTACACATGGCCACAAACATTGTGTAAAACAAATAAAGTAACACAAATATCAATCTTGAGCCATTAAAATAAATCCGTTTTACAAACTTCTTGTGTAAGTCCGCCTCACACAAGAATCTTTATTTTTGTTAATTTGTTGTTCATAATCTGAGGATGAATTCACCTAATAGTAATATAACTTTGCCTAACTTTTTGTGTTTCTTTGTATGATATTTTCTGATTATATGTGTGCATTGTTAAGCTAAGAAAGAAGGCTTTACGTATTTTGGTCTAAAACTGTGAATTTGAGGAAACTTGTAAGGTAGATAGCAACATCATTGCATCATCTAATTACTGGCATTTATTTGTTTAGTTAGCCATACATCATTTTCTTGTATTTTGCTGTAAGCACCTATGGGATAGAGATGTAACGAATTCGGATACGATTTTAGTTAAATTTGTTAGGCTTCTCAATGGCAAGCGATACGGATCAGATAACTTGGATAGTTTCTGTTGGATACTGTATGGTTGACTGTTATGCGAAACAAGATTTTTAGAAGTATTGAGGTCTATGTTAGAATATAAAATCGATCTTGGAACTTCAACCATCAACTTAAACTTTTTGGTTGAGAGAATTTGAACTAGGTTTGATTATACAGTTTAACGTTGAAAATTTATAAGTAATTTTTCTCAAGGCATAATATATACGCACAAAAGGAATAACTAACTACTAGCAGTATGCTACAAGTGAAAGTATATTACATCACATATAGCATGGTCAACCATTGCTAGAAGGCAAGCTGCCTCTTAATCAATGACGGAGTTAGGATTTGTGGCGGGGGGAATCGGGGGGAGGTGAAATTCAGTAAGGCGAAAAGTAACATTACACAAAAAGTTGAAAAAAATCCAAAATTTGTAACTAATACTTTCGAGAAATTCATTTTCCAACTAGGAGTGAGCCACCCTTCAACTGTAGCCAAAAGTTATATTTCGTTAGTCTCATCGTTAAGTGATGATGTGGCGATTTGTTAATTGACACTAATTAATCGAAAAAAACACAAAAGTACTAATGTATAATTGTATATATTTTGGTGTGTATTTGCTAATTCATACACTAATTGGCAATAGGCCTGGTCATTAGTGCGGGTCGACCGGGTCCGGTGCGGGTCAAGGGCGGGGCGGGTTAATTGGGGAGTGAACTGGACACGGCCCGGTGTATAGTGGCGGGTCGTCACGGGTCGGGCCGGGTCATGTGATGGCCAACCCGGAACCGACCCGGAAGGGTAAACAGGCGGG
>VHZZ01000389.1:32458-65981 GCA_009801015.1 Silene noctiflora | reverse complement strand
TAGACGGAATTTTATTAATTAATTCCTTAATCTTTGTTGTGGGTTCCGCATTTAATGTTTAAAAAAAAACCTTTTATGTGATGACGTGGCTGCACAGATTTGCACGAAATATTTTTGTATTTATATAGATAAGATGTTTACTGTTACAAATTAACAATTATTTTAGACCTTCTCGAAGCTAGAGTCAAGTTAATTGGGTCACCACCCATTTTTACTTTTACTTCACCTTATTTACCTTGACCCATTTGCACCCTTCCATTCAGAAGGTCACGACCTAGATCATCAACCCAATCATTTTTTCCACTTTACAACCTTTCTACCAATCAAATTTGAACACATATTGAGTCACAAAGAAGGTCAATTTGAGAAAAAAAAAGGTCATCAATTGACCTCTTCTTACCTTGGTCAAAGGGTCATCCTAAATTTTTTGTTTAAGTATGAATTAAGAGGACCAAACAAGATCAAGATCTTCCAATTGACCATATTTAGAAGTGGTCTTAAATAACTTGATAATAACTAACCCGAAATAATTAACCTGACCCGATCCTGGTTCTTACAAACTCGAAATAACCTGACCCCATTGTCAAGGTCTTGTACTCTTATTTTTTTATGTTAATCAGCAGTATCCAATACCGACGGCGGAAATAATTTCCTTCAAAATACGGAAGGCAAGACCTTCGAACTTACTCTTGTTAGAAGTGTTACAACTTACCCATGAGCACTTAGATCAACGGCAAGGGGTTGTTCTAGCTTAACCAGAGGTCTCGTGTTCGAGCCCTGGGAACGCAGCAGTGTTGAAACTCATGACTAGTGGTCCTACCCGGCTCGAATCCGGATTAAACCGGATGGTTTACACCAAAAAAGAAGTGTTACAACTTACAAGTGTGATTTGAAGAGTGTAACTAAAATTCGAGAAAAAAGAACCTATACCGGATGTATTACCTTATACTTTATTTATTTTTGAGCATATATATGTGTTTTTTCTGAGCTTATTATCCAAACTTTATTTTTTTTTTAACATATGTGTATTTTTTCTGAACTTATGAAAGTTTATATGTTAAATTTTAATTTTTTTCTTGTCAAAACTCAAATTTAACTAAATTTATATGTAATATTTTTGAGTTTTATTGTAATTTTTTAAGCTAATAGTTTAAGTAAATAAACTCAGAAACTTTATAGTATACTCATAATTTTTAAAACAAAACTAAATTTTTTTATTATAATACTTAAAAACTATAAAATTAGTGGTAATAAATCATATACTTACTGCTAAAATTGGGACGACTAATTACAGACATTTACAGTTGCAACTGAATACAGTGAATAGTAAAACTTGCAGCGAAAGAAAGCTCAAGAAAATGAAAATCATGGAGATCGATTTCCAGGACTATCAACTCAGCTCTCAACTCCATCGTCACGAACACGATGTATGCTTTAATCTTCGCTTTTTTTACAGTAATTTTTGTCGCAATTTTCTTGCTAATTATGCATAATAGTTACATTTTGATTACAATTGCAATGAATTATCCGTCAATTTTGTTGCGTAAACCCTAAGAATCATAATAATTGAATGTTTAGGTTAGGCGAATATGTGTTTGCGGCAATGCCGGTATTGCGACGTCGTCGAGAGATAAAACGGTGAGGTTTTGGAGGATTGATCCAAGAAACAAGTATCGCTGCGTCTATTCAATGGTGATGTTACATACTAGCTTTGTCGGTCCGCTAGTGTGGATTTCGCCTAACCAGGAGTTTCCAGAAGGCGGTATCGTGTCCGGTGGGATGGATACTTTGGTGTGTGTTTGGGACTTGAAGACTGGTAACAGAGTTCAGGTTTTGAGAGGTCATACTATGCAGGTCACTGGCATTGCCTCGGATGATAATGGCGATATCATCTCCTCGTCTATTGATTGGTAATTTGAGCATTTTCTTGTTTGTTTTTGTCATTTTTGTTGCGATTATGTGGATATGTTGCTGATTGTACAATGTTCTGTTCAGCGCTTGACATATTGTTATTAATTGGAAGAGCGAAATTGGGGATAATAGGTTTGTTTAGACTGTTTGGTATTGGCGTGAGTATTTTCGTGATTGCGTTATTCCCAAACAGCTTATCTGTATCTTGAACACATGGCTAAGGTTTTGTATATACGGCTTCACTTATCAGCCTATTTGTGTCATTTGGAAACATCCTCTTTGTGTTGTTGATATAGGAATATGGTAGCTTAGGCTCGACTCCTGTTACCTCGCCATTTAAAGGTAACGATATGTGGAGTTTTTTACATAGTAGTCCACTAGAAATTTCACTCAGGTCTTGAGTGTCTTGACTATGAGGTGAAAGCGAAAATTGAACCCAGCGCAAGTACTGTGATTAAGTTTATTCTAGGTTTGAGGTATGGTTGCAAGTTTTGGATGTGCTTATGTGAATTCTGGGTGGAAATGGGCTTCAGTAAAGTGCACTTTTGCTTTTATGATATGCTCAAATCAGTGGAGTTATGATATTATTAACTTGGGACTCATTGTTAACATGTGAGAAAAAGCTAGGCTGGATGCAAAAGGACCTCATTTTGCGTAGTAAAATATTTGTTACTCCCTCATGAAACTGCAATCTGGACTCTCTTCTTGTAGCACTCTCAAACGATGGAGAAACGGCAAAGCTGTGGAATCATGGAATGCTCATAACACTGCAGTACAAGCTGTTATTAAGCTACCATCAGGCGAACTTGCTACAGGTATAGTTTCTTTTTATGTATTTGATTATTGTGTAAAGACTAAAGATGCAAGGGTGGATCTGGTCATTAGGATAAGAAAAAAACGTGTGATCTGTATTTTATGGACATATTGCACTTTTTAAGCCAGCCTGATGTGCATGATGGCTAAATTTCAGAACTGTTGGTGAGTGCATATTTGATCACTTGAGTCTGTTTAGGTCTTGACCGATCCCCTTAGTTCCAAATCCTGTGTAACGCTGTTTGTGTGCTGCTGTTGGCGATCTACAGTGCAATGGCCTTTTTAATAGTCAGAAACAGCTTATCATCTGTATAACTAATCAAATAAGCAGCCTCTTACCGTTGTTATTTAATGAAAATGTTAGGATCCAGCGACTCGACTCTCAAGCTTTGGAAGGGAAAAACATGTGTTCGCACGTTGGTTGGGCATACTGGTTTGTCTCCTCTTCGTTTTCTTGAGTTCTCGGTTTCTTCCCTATGATCTTGTTTGTGGCTTCATTCTTGAGAATTCCACCACTGCAAATATGTTCAATTAGTTGCTCTTACTTTTCTTCTGTTTTAACCTGCTGTGGACTCTTCAGATACTGTTCGAGACTTGGCTGTCATGTCTCATTTAGGAATTCTTTCGGCTTCTCATGATGGGTAAGAATTATCTCTGTTTCATCTTGACTCTTCTTCTCTTATGCAATGGAGACTGAAAGATGGTGTTTATCATTAAGATCTGTATGGCCTGTTCTTGATTTTGATCCATGTAATTTAATGAGCTAAGGGTTATATATTTCAATAATTCGTCCTTCCTTTAGTGAATCCAGTTTGTCACATATCATTGATTATGCTAGCTAGTGGTTTAATTTTTTACCTAGTATATACTCTTGAACTTGAGGGAATATTATTGAAATGAAGAAGGATGCAGATGACAATAAGCTCTTTTGATATGAAGCCAGTCATAAATTACAAAAAAAATTGAAAAGACATATGAGGTATTACAATTATGCTCTTTTGTTTTATATTGAACTTCTAACCAATTTTTTTTTGCTCTGGTTTGTGCTTCTAGTTCTGTGAGACTGTGGGCTCTAACGGGTGAAGTTCTGATGGAGATGGTTGGACACACATCCATTGTTTACTCTGTTGATTCACACATCTCGGGTCTTGTAGCCAGTGGTAGCGAAGATTGCTTGGCAAAGATATGGAATGGTTGTTTCTCTTGTATATATGCTGTTCTATGTTGTAAATCAATCATCATGTGTTTCAAGGAATAATAATCATGCCTGCCTTCTACTTTGCTTGTATGTTCAGTATTGCGGGGAGTTAATACTTAAAACATGCTTTTGGTACTGGACTTAATTTATCTTGTACATATTGTTCCATGTGCCAGTGTGAAGTGGGACTGAAATAGGCATGCGCATTTTGTAATATTTCGATACATATTTTCGCTACTGCATACATCTTGGTCTTTCTTCCGAAAAGAGAGGCGATTTACTTTTTTTTTTTTTTTTTGTTGGGATAACGAAACTGCTTGCAGATGGTTTTTGTGTTCAGACTATAGAGCATCCTGGATGTGTTTGGGATGTCAAGTTCTTGGAAAATGGGGATTTAGTAACAGCATGTTCAGATGGAGTGGTTCGTATATGGACAACTCATCAAGATAGGACTGCGGAACCCCGCGAGCGAGAATCATATTTATCTCAGCTTTCGGATTACAAGATCAGCAGGTATTGTGAAAATACTTAATGATTAATGGTAATATTAGGCTATAAAATCCCTATTAAAGATTATAGTGCTGTCTTAACTCTTAACCGTCAAAGGAGTTGCCTCTGGCTAAGGTGTAGCGTAATGCATGTTTTTGTTAATTAGATTATGAAAAGCCATTTATGGGTTTTCCTTTTGCGATATTGAGATCATTTCTTTCCAGTTTACGTAATGATGTGATGTATTGGAAATCTGAGCTTGGGGTGATGTGCTTTGTGGCTTGTTTGTGTTAGAAAGAGAGTCGGAGGCTTAAAGCTGGAGGATTTACCTGGATTGGATGCCTTGCAAGTTCCAGGTTTGTATGCCCAGTGTTCTTCTATTCAAAATTATCAGATTTTTGTTTTGTGCATTATTTTTCTGGTTCGGCCTCTTTTACTGATCATTTCATTTGAGGCTCCACCGTCAATTCCATCCATATTTCATTCTCCTTATCTGTCTTGTTCCCAGGTTCAAGTGATGGTCAAACTAAAATTGTTAGAGAAGGCGACAATGGTGTAGCGTATTCATGGAATATGAGAGAACATAAGTGGAAAAAAGTACTGTAAATTTTACTCTTTGTTCTGATAGCAATTTCACTTTTATGCAATTTACTTTAAGGAAAATTAGCTGTGCAATGTTTTGAATTAAATCTTTCAATGATCCATGGTTCTTGTTTTTGAGAATATTTGAAGTCCTTAAATTTGATTTTTTGGTTACATGTTGGCATTTTTGGCTTTGATTTATCTCTCCACTGTCAAGCAGGCGGCTCATGTGCTGATTGTGTTGAAGCAATTCTGCCCATTATTTATTTCTTGTTTTCTCCACTCTGTGCTGCTGACATTAAAAGAGCTGCTCCTCTCCAGATTGCTGAAGTTGTTGACAGAGCTGAGGATGGAATCAAGCGTTTTGTACTTGATGGAAGGGAATATGAATATGGTGAGTAGACTTCTAAGAGTCTGAGACATAATGTGGCATTTTTAGTCAAGCATTGCCAGTTAGGCTCTTAAAAATTTCCCCGTGCCCTTTTCAGCGAATGTACACGTACATTCTTCCATTTTCTTTGAACAAGGGGATCATTACTCAATATTGTTGTCGTCAAGATTGACCATCAGTGTTGGCATACTGAGTTTGCTTACTTTGCTGTGCTGTGTGAAACTCTCAGTCTTGTTTGTAGTCTCCATTTTAACCTTAGCCTTCATAATGTCTTTGGTCAGTTCTTACTGTTGACATTGGAGATGGAGAGCCTATCCGAAAACTACCTTATAATCGATCAGGTACTTGCTGCTTTTACTTTATTCAACTTCTTTTTAATTTCATTCTTCGATGTTGTCTATCAATTATGAAATCATTACCAAGCTCAATGGCATTTATGGGCCATTTATTATTGTTCTTTACCACTTGTAATTTACTGCTGTAAATATCCTCTTGTAATATATTTCATTGACCTTGGTTAATCGTGTTCTAGATAACCCATATGATACGGCTGATAAGTGGCTTCTGAAGGAGAATCTTCCGTTGTCGTACCTGCAACAAATTGTGGATATTATTCTTGAATATACTGGTCAGAAGACCGTTTCTTTTGATCCATCTTTTTGTGATCCTTACACTGGAGGTAGCTGTAAATAAATGATACATGAGCTTCAATATTTATATTTTGCTGCCTTCTTATAGTTACCTTATGTTTTGTTTGACATTACAGCCAATGCTTATGTACCTGGGAGGACATCTAACCAGAACGGTGTGTACTGTTTGCACAAATTTCATCTTCTCTTTTCGGCTCAGTAAAATTGTTCATCGAGTTCTAGGCATTGCTTGCTTTTTCAAATGTTAGCCCATATCTCCTGCAGATCTTAATCTTATAATTGACAGGTAATACTAGGAAAGCTGCCTTCAAGCATATTCCGAAGGTATACATGTGAGATTGTGCTTCACTGCTACATTTATGCTATGTTATTTGGACTCGTCTACTCGTATCCGACAAAATACGTATCGGAGTATCTGATACGGTTATTTTATGCGAAAATTTCAATATTTTGGTCTAAAATGTTATCAAAGTGTCGTATCGGATACGGAATACGGCAACGAAGTGAAGTATCGAGTAACATAACATTTATGATATTAAATGTTCATTTCAATCATTGAAGGTGCTTGCGGTCATGCCTTTGAGCCTTTCTCATCTGTTTGTTACATAATGGCTAATTTTTKATACAAAATGAAGCCATCTATGTGGTTGACAGAGACAAGTGACGATCAGTCGGGCCCTATATGGGTCATCGCTAGGCCAACCCTGCTGATAAATTTTGATTTCTGATTATTGACCTATGAGTTGTTTTTTTCTTTTTTTTGCAGAAAGGATTCCTTATCTTTGACACGGCTCAATTTGATGGAATTCTGAAAAAAGTTTCTGAATTTAACAGTACACTCCTCTCTGATCAGGTAGATGCCTTGATTTATGGCTTTGTGTTCTGGATATAATTTGAGCGTTAAACTTTCTTCTTTAATCTGAATTTTAATCRTCACCTTTTGCTTGCTTCTTTATTTAATGAACATGTGGTATTGTGAGAATTATGTGAACTTGCACTGTAAAAAGAATAAAAGGGTCTCAGATACTCTTATTTGAAACTGTATTAATAGACTTGTCAAAATTTCACCCGCCCCGTAAACCCGACCTGCACGAACAGTTTTTTCAGGGTAAAAACCCGTAAATCTTGGGCCGGGATAAGTAACCCAAAACGGCTCGTTAGTCTTTAGTCAAAACCTGACTTGACCCACTCGAACCGGTGGTTAAATATATATTTAAATATTATCAGAAAATTAAGAGTCCATAGTTATATATTATTAAAACATTAGTATTTAGTCTAGTGGTTAAGACGGAGGTATTGTGGACAATAGGTTCCAGGTTCGAATCCCCCTCCCTTTTATTGTAATGCGACTATGTACGTGCTTCGTGAGACAAAAAAAAAGTTAGTATTTATGTTTTAATCGTGTAATAATTATTAAAAAAGGAGTACTAATTTTAGTACTTTAAATCACAAACATGATTAAAAAATCTAATTTGTATCTTTTGTACTCGGTATCATTTAATAATAAAATAGTTACTTAAAAAAAATTAATTTTATTATTATTATTATTTCAAATTAAGTACTCTAAATGAATATGATTAAAGTATTAATATCAAATGCGATCTAATTTATTTTTTTATTTAAAATGTAAAAGAAAAGGCGTAAAAAACTGCTTTTTGACCTGTATTATGTCCTTATCGGACCTGTGATTCATTATCCATATAACCCGTCCCCTATCTGACCTAATCTATATTCTGACATGACTCGTAAAACTGGACCTTGAACCCCCGTCGTTCATTTTTTTTTTTTTTTTTTTTTTTTTTTTTTTTTTTTTTCATCTAGCACTTTTCTGAACGACTTTCCCTGTCTTTCTCAACTTTGAAGGATCGGAGGCAGCTATCCCTGACAGAACTGGAATCTTCTAGACTTAATGCTGTTGTGAAGATTCTGAAAGACACTTCATATTATCATAGTAGCACTTTCGCTGATGATGACATTGGTTTGTTGTTCAAATTGCTTAACTCATGGCCTTTGTCTATGATTTTTCCAGGCATGTGCTGAACTCGATTTAAGTCAAAAAAACACAATTCAATTTTTGGTGTCTTCTGATTATGGGAATGATATTCATGTCCATTGTTGAGTGCAGTAATTGACATACTACGCATGATAATTTTGCATCCTGATGGAGCTGTTAAACTCCTGAAGCTCATTAACTATCCTGATGGTAAGCATAAAACCGAGTTGTAATTTTTGTCTCACACCACGTTACTCTCCATATCTCCACTGGTTCCTTTTATTTCTTGATCTGAAGAATTAAAACATAAATTTGCTTCCTGTCGCTTTCTTGTCAGATGCACTGTTGGAGACAATCAAGAAAGCGGTGAAGCCAGGGACTCCTGCCAATATTTTAACTGCCCTTCGTGCAGTAACCAATCTCTTTAAAAGCTCTTGCTTCCACTCATGGCTTCATAATCACCGCAGCGAGGTTCGTTCCAATTTCTAGTTACTTGTAATTCCTGCTAGGCAAAGCAATTTCAAGTGCTGCTGTTTATGTTTATCATAGTTTCACCTGGCAATTTTTTTATCATGTTGTTTCAAATGCTGCAGTTTACCAATTACCTCAATGATATGCTCTTGTCCTTGTACGGTACCTCTTGGATTTTTGTTCTCCACTTTAGTGTCTTGTTCATTTAGTAGTCATTATGAATTTATGATCATTGAAGTTTCAAACTTTCACATGCTTCTAGCTATTTGGAACAGTAGGGTAATTGGTCAATGACTGATGAGTTAGAGGAATTTATATTAAGGCGCTAAAAAGCAATGATTCTGAGCAGCCAGTGATCAATTACTTGCTTCTTGTGCGTAGGTCATAAGTTTGGATGTATTGTATGTTTATAGCTCACTTCAGTTGTAAATAATTGCTGTGAAAATGTTACTTTTGTCACCTGATTCTTCCAGACCACTTCTTAGAAAATAAGAGTTTTCACTCTTTCTTGTCCTCCGCAAAATTTCTTTTGACGCATCTCTATGGAAATCTGTGGAGTGGCGTATGTCACTAGTTGATCACGAGGACCATTTCTTCCCAGAGTCTAGAGTTTGTGCATTTATACTTATGTTGTTAATGTGCCTATATCATGTTCCCCCTCACTCATTTAAGTGATAATGATGGGCAGGGTTGGTATAATGTTGGTTTGTTTTCTTTTAATTGCAGATACTTGATGCATTCTCTGGTTTATACTCATCATCTAGTAAGCATGTGCAATTGGCTTATTCTACACTGATTCTCAAGTGAGTGTCTGATACTTACATTATCCTTAATAGCTACTCTTCTACCAAACTTATCTTGTCATCTATCTTGGTGTCTCTTCGATACTGGACAGTTATTCGGCAAGGTATATATGGATCATGTTATCTTGTGATCAAGAAATTAAAAATGGTTAAGTTCACGTGCAGAAGTAAACCCCGCTCTTCTGTTGAGTATTCTTGATTTCTGAGTGAATCGATTAAGCATAGGGTTGATTTCATGGAATGACTGTTTGGGGGTGGCTAGAGGTAGAGATTAATGTGTGGGGTTCTATACCACATCACATTGGAGTAATGTTTCATTTGACTTTTCTCACAGTAGGCATTAAGGCCTTGAGTGTTGTAATTGGGAGTATGTTTATCTTGCTTCTTGATATCTATTAGTTGCTGTTTTACAGCTACGCGGTTTTGCTGACTGAAAAGAAAGATGAAGAAGGGCAGTCACAAGTTCTATTGGCAGCCGTTGAGGTTCTTCTGCTTACTTTTATGTGCTCTTTGTCATTGAGCTGCAGGCATTTGTGTTCTCGATTTTCATGTACTTGCGTATTTTTAGCCATGGCAACAATGTTGAGGAATCCTTAAATTAAATAAGCATGCAAAGCCAAGCCTTATATAAGTGGTAGAAAAATTTGTCGATTTAGCTGTGTGCTCAATGATTCCTTTTTGCAGATTTCTGAGTTTGAAAACGCGGAAGTGGAGGCCAAGTTTCGGGCTTTAGTTGCTGTTGGCTCATTGGTATGTTCTGTTTCTTTTTATTTGGCTTTGTTTTTGCTTTTCAATATGGAGGGGGAAGAGGGGTGCTTATAAAAAGCAGTTCTCTGTACCTTGAACATGACATTATGTGGCCCGTCTTCTACTCGTATTAGTTAGTAGTTACCATGTTCAACTGTCAGACTGCATCCTGTGGCTTTTTGCTTCAATGAGCTATTTCACAAGGGTGAATACTTGAAGTTGAAGTTTGTGGATATTCTTGACTATCAAATTATTTCGTATTAGTTAGTAGTTATCATGTACCACATTCTTGCTCTACATGGACAATACGGTGCCATTCACATTTTGGGTAGTTGTGGTTCCTTTTCCATTTGGTGTGCCTTAGCTTGTTACAGAACCAATGAACTTTTAATGTGGTTGATGTGGCAGCATCTTATGCGTAAACCTTTATGTCTGCCTGAAACTTTAAGTCTATGTCGTCTGTTATCATTGTTAATTTGTTATTCGACGGATGAATGCAGATGTTAGATGGAGTTGTCAAGAGAATAGCGTTGGATTTTGAAGTCGAGAGCATTGCAAAAACAGCAAAAGTCTCCAAAGAAGTAAAGCTTGCTGAAGTTGGTGCTGACATTGAACTTCTGGCACGACGAACCTAGATATATTTTTTTTTTTTTTTCGTGGTAGTAAGACCGAAGGGATCTGGGCTGGGTCAGTGTGAATGTGTGATGCACGGAAAACTATGGGTCAACCACTGCTGTCATTGTGATCAATAACAATTTTAGAACTAGTAAATATCTCCGTTTTGAAATGATCAATTTGGCAAAACTTGGTAAAACTTGGAAATGTGATGGAATGACCAATTTTGTATGCCCATATAGGGAGCTGACAAATATTAACTCGACTCACTAAATTGGACATGCGATATCGAAAGTCCAATTTGGCAAAACTTGGAAATGTGATGAACTAGAATGGACCTGACTCGATCCAAAAACCGAACGGATAACAATCTTAGTTGGATCAACTAGACTTGACCCAGTCCGAAGACAAGCCAAAATGACCCACGATACAATGTTTGTTTAACTTAACGGATTGCCCGATAACATGAGTTTATAATGGCCTAAATAAGATCGAATAAACATTTACCTTATAAACTAAATAAATTAAATTTATCTAATTAACGACATGACATTGTAGCTCGAAACTTATAGAAAGCATAAGA
This sequence comes from Silene noctiflora, assembly GCA_009801015.1. Lineage (NCBI taxonomy): Eukaryota > Viridiplantae > Streptophyta > Magnoliopsida > Caryophyllales > Caryophyllaceae > Silene > Silene noctiflora. The sequence continues at coordinate 54,735 of VHZZ01000389.1, read as the reverse complement.
TAAAATGAATGCACATAATAATTAATAAGTCGACCAAATAATGACCCGAACCAAACCTAGTCTGATGAGTCCATCTCGATTCTGAGATGACCTAACATGAACTCGACTCGTTTGAAAGGATAATACTGACCTGCTGAAATGGACATCCGTACACCCGACTCTCATTGTAACCCGGGCAATCCATGATAGATCTGTGTGATCCAAACACGACCTTTATTAATCATAGAGATGATCATTGACCATTATTCCTAATTTGTATACTTGGTCACAAATCTGGGGATCCATATTGAATTCGTCTCCTCCATAATTCTATACATGATTTTATTCTATTACATGATCAGTCACGTCCCTCATGCATTGAAATCAATTGTTAAATACAACTGAGATTGATTACTGTTTCCGTCTAATTACAATTGAAATCATTGCTCTATGCGTAATGACCCCAAATAGCTCTAAACCAGGAAGGAATACACGTACATTTTACGTGTACAGAGCATTGGTGCGGTAACGATAAATGTCGGACGAGAGCGAGGAGCAAAAGCTTCTTCCTGTGGAAAGGGTTGAAGCATTTGACGTCGAGGGATCGTCAAAGATTAGAGGATTGACAGAATTCCACGTTCGAAGCATGAAGGAGGCTAAGGAAATGTGGGAGATAGCCGGGCCTGCTATATTAACATCAGTTGCTCAGTTTTCCATCGGATTCATAACCACTGCTTACATTGGACCTTTGGGTCAGGTTGAATTGGCCGCGGTTTCTATCGTTCAGAATGTCCTTGAAGGTTTTGTTTTTGGTGCTATGGTACGTTTCTTTCTCCGTCTTTTCGACTTTCAGTGCTCTAATGTGAAGCATTCAGATTTTGACATGTTGCTGTTCTTAGCTAGGGATGGGAAGCATTGTGGAGACGCTAAGTGGTTAAGTTGTAGGAGCGGGGGACTTCCAAACGCTCGGAATACACCTACAAAGATCATTCATCACACTTTTATCACATCTTTGTTTCTCACCCCTTTGTACTTGTTTACATAACCTTTTCTTAAGATCATTCACCAGGATGAAATTATCTCCGAAGCAGCGGGCAACTATGCCATTTGGGTTATCCCACAGTTGTTTGCTTACGCCTTCAACTTTCCTATACAAAAGTTTCTTCAAGCACAGAGTAAAGTTTGGGTGATGTCTGTAATTTCAGTACTAGTGGTTGGGTTTCATACATTTCTGAATTGGTTGCTCGTATTCCGTTATGGCCTCATTGGTGCTGCCATTGCTGGGAATATTTCATGGTGGATAATTGTTCTTGCTCAAATGGTATATATTGTTTCTGGATTTTTCCCCGAGTCATGGACTGGTTTATCTTTTTCAGCAGTAACATCTTTATTCGAATTTCTCAAGATCTCCTTGGCGTCAGCTTTGATGTTATGGTGAGCCATGGCTCTTTGCCTCTTTCCATATACACTTACATATTTTTCTATGGCATCCCTTAACCATATGTTTATGTTAGAATATAAAACCGATCACGGGACTCCAACCATCAGATTAAACATTTGGTTGAGATGGTTTCTTGACAGTTTATTTGCACTTGCAGCTTGGAGACATGGTACCCCAGTATAGTGATACTTCTTGTTGGTTGGCTTCCAAAAGCAAATGTTGCAGTGGATGCAATTTCGATATGGTTAGTCAATACCCAAAACAGTTCTATCAGCTATTCAAATTTAAACTACTCTCTGCGTCCCAATCATTTGTTTACTTTTATAGTATTTGTGAGAGATATTTTAGTCGAAGTTAATGACTGAGACGGAGGGAGTAGTATGCTTCATATCTCAACACTCTTTGTTCTTTCATCTTGTCTCAAGTTACTGTTATTCTAATTTCCGACAGTGCGAATATGGAATATTGGACTTTGATGATCACTTATGGCTTTAGTACAGCAGTCAGGTAATGATCTTTTATAAGTTTATAGCATAATCTTATTCTATCTGAGGATGTACCTTCAATAATTAGTTACCAAGTGTTGGTTTACGACTTAAGACGCTTCTGCAGTAAGAAAAACTGAACTTCTAAAGCTTTAGGGCGAGTAATTTTGAAAGTCGGAATCTTAGCTTGAAAGCTCACCCAAGCACCTTAAATCCTAATCCTTCCTACAATAGCAACTTCTTAACAAAGTTTCAGGCAAGATTGTTAATGAAAGCGGAATAATACTGACTTGACTTCAAAAAACAAATACAGCGTGAGAGTTTCCAATGAGTTGGGTGCAGGAAATCACAGGGCAGCAAAACTAGCAGCAGGTGTAACCCTAGCGACATCAACTCTAGTTGGGGTAATGTTCGCTGCAGCAACAGTCGCAACAAAGGATGACTTTCCAAAGATGTTCACATCTGAAAGTGCGGTAATAAAAGCGACTGCCAAGTTAGGCTATTTCTTAGCAGTTGCTATCCTAATTAACAGCATCCAACCTGTTCTACACGGTAAATCTCCCTCGACAACTTATTCACATATCTGTTTTCTACTTTTCTCCACTTATTTTCCAATTCAGTTTGTAATTAATTTTTAGATTGAAATACGCAGGGGTAGCAGTTGGTGCAGGGTGGCAGACTCAAGTGGGTTGGATAAATGCAGTATGCTACTATTTAATAGGTCTACCTGCAGGAGGTTTGCTTGGATTTAAGTTTCAACTCGGTCTACAAGGGATCTGGTTTGGAGTACTTAGCGGACTGTTGCTACAAACGTTGGTATTGCTGTTAATGCTCCTTCGGACTAACTGGAGTGACGAGGTTTCACACGCTGAAGAACGTATACAGTTATGGACTCAACCGTGTCAACATTAGACTTGTAGCCAATGCTAGATAGTAACGTATGCCAAATTATCGCCGATAGACCCAGGATTGTTGTATACAACGACTTGCTCAGTTACTCCGTATTATAGTAGAAAAAACCAATGTACATTGTACAATTATTTTCGGTTTGATTAATATCTAATACTCCCTATTAATTACTCCTATGTTACATAGTTTAGGAATCCCTCGTAAATTATACTCCTTCCGTTCCGGTCAATAGTTATCTGTTTTCTTTTTTGGATGTACCGGTCAATAGTTATCTGTTTTCCTTTTTGGATGTATCGGTCAATAGTTATCTGTTTTTTTTTTAGGATGTATCGGTCAATACTTATCTATTTCTATTTTTGACATGTTTTTGCGGGTCTCTCAATGTGCAAATGAGAGATCGGTGATTGTTTCACTGATTTGTATGGTCCAATAACTCTCACAAATAGTGAGTTAGGGGACCATAGGAATCCATAAAACATTTTGTGTTGTACATTGTACAATTGGCCTCCTATGACGGTTTTACACGATAAGAGCATTATCTCGATATCTGATCAATAGCGAGATACCAAAAAATGCAGTAGGTGGATTATACATCCGATGTACTACCACCAATTTTATAGTTTTTGAGTTTATTTACTTAGACAATTAGCTCAAAAAATTAAAATAAAACTCAAAAACATTATATATAAACTTAGTTAAATTTGAGTTAATAAGCTCAGAAAAAATACATATATGCTCAAAAACAAATAAAGTATGAGATGGTATATCTCATATATATTTTTTTTTCTCCCTAAAAATGAAATAGACGAACAAATAAGGAGGAGTTGATAAATACTCGGTATTAGATAAAATAGGAGCCACAATCTTAAAGTTGGGAGTAGGACCAAATCATATCCTTAATGAGCTAATGAAAATCCCTCTATTTTGTACATATTGTAATATTTGTGTTCCACAAATGAAATTGCAATAAAGTTTAGATTAGAATTTAGGAGTCGCTAAATGCTTAATGTTTCTGTAACAAAAACACCCTGCAGCCTGCAACCTGCAACCTGCAACCTGCAACAACCTGCAACATGGAAGTTTGTTCTCTGAAACCATCTTCTTCATTTCCTCAAACTACATTATCCAGTAACTATTTGTCACAAAGATGCCAACTTTTGGGTCATTTTGACAAATTCTTCAAACCCAAATTACACCCATGTTCTAAAAAGCTCCATTTTTCTTGCATTAGAGCTCAGTTATCATCTGGTATGGATTTTCATCTTGTTTTTTCCACTTTGTTACTTAATTCCCAGTTGGGTTGGTCATGATTGTTGTTTGAGATTGTTTTGTGGGACGCGCGATTGATCTTTAATCAACGTGCCTGCCTTGTGTAAAACGGTTTTACAATATCCTGCTAGTTATGTAAAACAAAAAAGAACCGACAATGATGTTAATGTAAAACCATTTTACACAAGTATTTGTATATATCTCAGTTAGTTGTTGATTAGTGCCCAACTGTAATGGCTCAAGTGGGCTAATTGTGAGTAGAAAAGTTTGGGAAATGGTGATTTGTGTAGTTTTTGCTGTGCATAAGAGAGAAAGTATAAGGAATAATGAATGTATTAATAACATGTGATCGGGATTTTGTTCTATAGAAATCGAGAATTATGTTTGATTAATATCAGTAGAACTTGTGTTACTGACAAAGTCTTGATGCCAAAATTATTCGGGTTTGGCTAACTTGAATCGTCACTAAAGGATAAAAGTTAAGTCTTTGTGTGAATTGTTTGAGTTGTGTCTAACATGGTCTAAAAAAATACTGGCTGATGACTAGAAGATTTTGTCTGTGAATGTCTTATGGTCGAATGTGTCGATGCCTTGATGTATATTCTCAAGGTTCTTAAGATCAATAATGGGATATTTTTATGGATTTTCTCAAGGTGTTACAAGAGTCAGCTCTACAACAGTTGCCGCTACTCAGGACAATGCTGACTCCGAGGTTAAAGACATTGTATTTGTTGCTGGTGCTACTGGTAAAGTTGGCTCGCGAACTGTAAGGTTGAGACTCTTAATCACAAATGTCAAAGTCGATAACTTGCCAGAAATATTGTGAATTTTCTGCTCTGATTTGATAAAGAGTTGATTGTTTTCTGTAGGGAGCTTTTGAAAAAGGGTTTCCAAGTTAGAGCTGGAGTGAGGAGTGCACAAAGAGCAGAAAGTCTGATTCAGGTATGTTTCTCATTTTTACGACATAAATTTAGTTATGGATTCTTCGGCCCTAACACATCCTTGATTTTATGCATATCAGAGTGTTAAAGGGATGAAGCTTGACACTGAAGACACTAACGGAGGTAAACGTAAGTGGAGGGCAGTGATTATTGAGATTGCCGTCTCTTAGACCTTACACACAACTGCTTGATGCAATCTACTTTAACATTAGTTGGCAGTTATAACAGATTTATTTTGGTGTTTAGTCCAGCTATAGAGAAGCTTGAAATCGTGGAATGCGACCTTGAGAAACGTGATCAAATAGTTCCAGCAATTGGTTCTGCTTCCGTAATTATATGCTGTATTGGTGCAAGCGAGAAGGAAATTTTTGACATCACTGGACCTTATCGCATTGATTATCAGGCTACTAAAAACCTAATTGATGCAGGCAAGCCATTTTTCGGTTCATATGTTTATTCATAAAAGAACATAAAAAGTATTAGTCGTCGATATTGGAATGTTTTCTCATATGAAGCTTGCTGAACATGGTTTACTGAAAACGATTTCTTCTGCATTATTGGCGTATTTTTAATAACTGAATGATACACCAGAGAAAACTTCATCCTAAAATACGATTTTCTCAACGAATGCACCGAGTAGTCGAGTACTAGATTTCTAAATAGTAATTTTTGACAACTACTACAGCAAGAGCTGCAAAGGTTAAGCATTTCATATTGCTTACTTCACTGGGTACAAACAAGATCGGATTCCCTGCAGCTATCCTCAAGTAAGAAGCTACGTTGATGTTGATTTTTCATTTTTTGTGACGATGATTGCAGCTAAGAGCCTAAGATAGAATCAGTATGCTGCACATTGACCTTAAAACTCATACTTGACTATTCATCATCTAGTTTGTTTTGGGGGGTGCTCATTTGGAAGAGAAAAGCAGAACTAGAGCTTATAGCCAGTGGTCTTCCCTACACTGTAAGTGTTATTTTCCCCTGGAAGCATAATCTTCCTTGATACATTTTGTGCTGAAATCCGTTAACTCTTTTCCAGATAGTGAGACCAGGAGGCATGGAGAGGCCTACCGACAGTTATAAAGAAACTCATAACATCACCCTTTCCGAGGAAGACACTTTGTTTGGGGGCCAAGTATCGAATCTGCAGGTATAATTTGAATTATATTTACCATGTTGTCTGGCCCTTCTCTCAACAGAAATATATCTTCAAACTTCAAAGTGTATTTGTGCCTAAAATACACTTATCAGTAASATTTATCAGTTCATGGTAGGTGGCAGAGCTCTTGAGTGTAATGGCACAAAATCGTGATCTATCGTACTGCAAAATTGTAGAAGTAGTTGCTGAAACAACTGCTCCATTAACTCCTATGGAGGATCTGCTTGCAAAGATCCCATCTAAACGAAAAGACTTGTCTAAACCAAAGGTAAATACTGCCTTTCAATATCTYYATTGGTAAGAAAAGAAGTTCTGAAGTTTAGTTTTGAGGTGCCTTTATATTGTTCAACTGAAGTGTCGAATAATTTGGTTTTCTTTTTGCTGCATTAGCAGAAACTGGATGTGGTAGCTAAGCCACTTGATCCGGAACCTGTCAAGAGTTCCATCAATGAGGCTGCAGCTGATGTGGCTGAAGAGAAAACAGTCCAAGTCGAGAATGCAGTGGCTAAACCTACTCCGTTGTCTCCATACACAGCGTAAGCAGATTTATTTGTAGTTAGCATGAAATCAAAGCTAGTCTGAGTTCCTGGATGATTCCGTCAATTAGTGACATCAAGTGTTATTATGCTTCAGCTACGATGATTTGAAGCCACCTTCATCACCAACTCCAACTGCACCTACTGGTCAGATTAAGGAAGTTAGTTCTACTGATAAACCAGATATTCCTACTCCTATCAGTGTTCCTGACACTGAGGTGTTACCTGACATCACTGAGTTGAATGCAGTTATATCACAGAAACCGCGGCCTCTCTCCCCTTATACTGCGTAAGTTATTTCCACCCTATTTTATGCGGCTTACATATGTCCAACAACTCTGATGACGTCTGTTTTCCTTTTATCTTTGTTTAGCTATGAAGATCTGAAGCCTCCAAGTTCCCCATGCCCATCTACCCCTGGTAACTCCCTTGAATCTTTGAAAACTCCTAAAGTGGTGGATGGGGTACCAACTATCATCGATGGGACTAGGCCAGGAAATGATCCGAGGGAATCTACATTTTACCACTCGCCGTTTCCTGTGTAAGTTCCGTTTCCTGTGTAAGTTTGTGTGTTTTTGTGTGTGGATCAGAAGATTCTAAACAGTCATTTGCATCAAATCAAAGCACTCATGTTTTCTTGCAGATATGATGACTTGAGACCCCCTACTTCCCCGACTCCAACAGCTCCAAATTCATTTGGCAAAAATGGGACAATTGCAGAAACTGAAGCTGAGACTAGTAGCATATCAGCGGATAATGGAGTTGAGCCGAGTATCTCAACTGTCTATGAAATTTTACCTGCAGACGAGCAAAATCCAGTGAATCCAAAACCAAGGCCACTCTCCCCGTACGCCATGTAAGCTCAGTCACCTTCTGTATACGCATCTCATTTATCTAATCAGCTCATACTTAATTACAAATGTGAAGCCTACTAATTAAAGCGATCTGTGAAAAGGTATGACGATATGAAGCCACCATGTAGCCCGATGCCATCACCAAAGAAACTGTAATTTCAACACTGGTGGGATTTTTCTGAGTTGAGGATCCAGTGCTGCTGAAATTTTTCAACTTGAAATTACATCTCATTCATTCTTTTTCCAAATGAACAGCTGTGGAACAGAGAAAAAGATGTCGAGTTAAGAGCATCCCCAATGAATGTGAGCGAAATACTCGTAAATTGATTATGTACACCTTGTATTACAATTTCAATTTTGAGTTTTTCCAGCTTCTGACAGTTGCGGAATCTCATCCATTTATGAGCATCCACCCATGTTATTACATTCCCTCCTATTCTTTAGAATTACTCCGATTTTAAGGAGAATTTGGAAAATAGGTCTCCATATAATAGATGGTAAAATTATACTCCGTATAATTAGTCTCATGTGAGGCGATTGGTTCAAAATGAGCCGAGGTTGACATCACCAACTCAGACAATCTTAGACGACTTTGGTGGCAACAATAGCCCGATTTAGCCATTTAACAGTGTTTCAACCTAGCGAATCCCTACCATCCCTGATGCCAAAGCTGCCACATTCATTGTTCGCCTTAAGTGCTTAAATTTGTAGTTTATGCACATGATAAGACCTCAAAAGTTATCAGTTATTCATACAAAGACGTCACCACGGTTTTGAAAACTTGTATCCGTCATAGGTGAAAGGGCAGATACGGCCCATATGGGTATGAATTTTGCTTGGTGGTTCAAGTGTCTAGGAGCCTCCATCCGCCCCAACGTTGAACCAAAGACTTGTGCCTTTTCTGTAATCAAGTCTCCTTTGACTTCCTATACATATTTGGACGCGTTTTAAAAGTATTTGTTATTTCTTTTGCAATTGTTTATTGTTGCATTCATACACTCAAGACTATCCATGCAAAGCTCTTGAGCAGCCATCTTTAGTGGGTCAGTGAGTCAAGCACTCAACCTATTTTTTTTTTGTTACTCCACCCAGTGACTTTAGCTACAATACCCCAAAAAAAGTTCCTAAAATTATCCATAGAATCAACCAAAGTCGCCAAGTCACCAAGTTACTTTGCTCCAAACTCAATTTTGAATAATTTTATTCATATGAACACCCGTTCGTTAATTTCTTTATATTTGAACATTATTTTGGAAATTCCTATCCCAACCTCTCTGCATCAGTCATCTTCTCTAATCTCTTGTGTTTACCATCATACTGCTCGTATTATTTTACTCGCCACCATTCTTCTTGTTTACACTGCGATATGTGACTAATAAATAGACAGCAGTGCTCTCAAATGTTTTCCAAGCAACAGCCATCACCCACAAAACACTTTAACTTAACAAGATTATACTATCCACCATTTAACATGTCGCGCTGTATCTCATTATCCGTGTTCATTTCTGCAGCAATTTTCTTGTCTTGTGTTCATTCCTGCATAGCCGGGAGCAATGACACAGAGAAGGAAGCATTGCTGGAAATCAAAGCCAAGATAAGTGATGACCCTTTAGACTTACTGAGCTCCTGGAATGACACCCTTCATTTTTGCAACTGGTATGGTGTCTACTGTGACACTCGCCACTTAAGGGTGATCAAACTAGACCTTCAGTCGTCTAAGCTCACAGGAACAATCTCTCCCTATGTAGGGAATCTAAGCCTCTTAAGGGTGCTGAACCTGCAAAACAACACTTTGAGGGGCACCATCCCGTCTCAAGTGGGTCGTTTGCACTCGTTGCAACATCTCCTGCTGAATAATAATTCCATAGATGGACTTATTCCATCAAATGTTTCTGGTTGTTTTAGCCTGGTTGAGCTGAGACTGGAATTTAACAAGCTAGCTGGCGACATTCCTTATGAGATTGGTTCCCTGCCGTCTCTCCAGTTATTGTCACTCCCATTCAACTTTCTCTCGGGAACAATCCCTTCAAGTCTTGGAAACCTATCATCTCTCACTGGACTCTCCTTATCCACCAACAACTTGGTGGGGACGATTCCAGATAGCCTTGGCAAACTGAAAAACTTAACCTTGCTCTCGGTATCCCAAAACAAGCTCTCTGGACTTGTCCCAGCCTCCATATATAACCTGACCTTTCTCGAAACTTTAGATTTGGGAGAAAACAGCTTCCAAGGAAGCCTTCCCTGGGACTTGGGGTTCAAGCTCCCTAATCTAGACTTCTTTTCCATAAGCAATAATAATTTTACCGGAATAATCCCTGCTTCCATATCTAATCTCTCCAAACTTGAATACCTTCTATTAAATGATAACAAACTGCACGGGGAAGTTCCTTCTCTAGGGAAGTTAGAAAAGCTTGGGTTTCTTCTCCTTGCCAATAACTCCCTTGTGAACGGCATGCAGGATACTGATCTCGACTTTATTTCCTCTTTGGCCAATGCCAGCATGTTACAGATAATTGATGCAACTTTAAATGATTTCAAAGGAAATATTCCCAGAATCATTTGCAATTTCACGATGCTGTATTATTTAGGATTAGAAAGTAATCAGATAGACGGAGAGATTCCGTCTTGCATTGACAACCTAGTCAATTTGCAGGTCCTTCATGCGGGGCTAAACAATATTTCTGGGATCATTCCTCAAGGTATAGGGAAGCTTCTATACCTTAACAGCTTAGATTTAGGCGGTAACCGTTTATCAGGAAGCATCCCATCCTCTATAAGCAACTTAACTCAACTGACACTTCTTGATTTGTCTGAGAACAATCTTCATGGGACCATACCCTCAGATCTAGGGAACTGTAGAAACCTACTTACATTGGTTCTTTCTCAGAACAATCTTAGTGGCGAAATTCCCCCTCAAATATTTGGTCTTACCCTATTATCCATAGAGCTTGATTTATCTCGTAACAAGCTAAGCGGGCCTCTCCCTGCACAAGTTGGGCAATTGTTTAGTCTAGGCATGCTTGATGTATCGCATAACATGCTCTCAGGTCAGTTACCAAGCGCACTTGGTGCTTGTTTGTCTATGGAGATGCTGTATCTGGAGGGAAACCTTTTCAATGGTACCATACCCGATGCTTTAGAGGCGTTGAAAGGTCTCACTACATTAGATTTGTCCCGGAATAAATTGTCTGGAAAAATACCCAAGTATCTGGCAAGCCTAAGCTTTAAGTTGCAGATGTTGAATCTATCTTACAATAACCTCGAAGGCGGGGTGCCCACAGGGGGAGTGTTCAACAATGTAACAGCTGTTTCAGTTGTTGGTAACAGTAGGCTCTGTGGAGGCCAACCAGAGTTGAAATTGCCCAAATGTAATCTGGAGATAGTACGAAGAAAAGCAGGCCTCAGAAAGAGACTGATAATTGCCATTCTGGTTGCGTTTCTGGGAGTTATCTTGCTGGTGTCACTCGTATTATCTTATGCCTATTGGTGTACCAAGAAGAAGAAGAAGGAACAAAATGCTTCGAGTAATTCAGATAATTTTCTAAATTTGTCTTACCAAAGCCTCCTGGAAGCCACAAAGGGGTTCTCAGCCGAAAATAGGATAGGCAATGGTGCATTTGGGGTCGTATACAAGGGGACACTTGTTCCAGATTCAAGATTAGTTGCCATCAAGGTCTTCAAGCTTGGTCATCTTGGAGCTTCTAAGAGTTTTATGACTGAATGTGGTGTGCTTCGTAACATTAGACATCGGCATCTAGTTAAGGTGATAACCGCTTGTTCAAGTACTGATCATCAAGGCAATGATTTTAAAGCTCTGGTTTATGAGTACATGGCAAATGGGAGTTTGGAGGAGTGGTTGCATCCAGCAGAGCAAGTCGATGGTGCGTCAAAGACATTAAACTTTAACCAAAGACTTGATATTGCAGTAGATGTTGCTTTTGCCTTGGAATATCTACACCATCATTGTGATGAGACGCTTGTCCATTGTGACCTCAAACCAAGCAATGTCCTCCTAGATGGCGATATGGTTGCACATGTGAGTGACTTCGGTCTAGCAAAGTTCCTGTCAGAAAGCGTAAATCATTCAAGCTCTGTTGGGGTAAGAGGAACTGTGGGCTACACTCCTCCAGGTAACTAAATATTTACTGCTCCTACCTTCATCTGTGACTATTTATATAATAATCGTAGCAGCATACTCACTCTTAAAAATGATGAAATATGCAGAATATGGGATGGGAAATGGGGTGTCTACCCATGGCGACGTCTACAGTTTCGGGATCTTAATACAAGAAATGTTCACTGGAAGAAGAGCAAGTGGTGAGACGATGAGTGAAGGACAAAGTGTCGGGGAGTTAATTAATCACATCCTAGATGAGGCTATTCTTCAAGACATAAACAGTTGTGAACTAGATGCCATCATCTCTATACTCAAAATTGCCCTTTCCTGCAGCGCTGAAGTACCAAAGCAACGGTTAGACATGATAGATGTGGCTGTTAGACTGTCATCAATCAGGACCAAGCTTCATGCTACTCGTCCACTTCATCCCCGGATTATCTCAGAAACATAACTTGTACAGAGTACTTGGTATATCTAGTCGGAAGTAATGTGCGGGTAATAAGCTCATGTGTTCATCATCTGTTTACGCCCTGCAGCACACTGAGCAGGCATTACAGGATTCCTTGTTCTGTAGATTTCGAGTATACAGGTACGTGTTCAAGTAAGGTCGTCGTTTTGGGGTTTTAGGAACTCTTCCTGATTTGATGTACTCCCTTCTAAGCATTCCAAATTTTTAGCAACATTCAAAACAGTCGAAATGAGTAACAGCACAATTAAATTTGAATCTGAATTTGACATTATTGAAAGTTGTGGAACATACAAATACAATCTTTTTCAACTAACAATTGCATTATTCAATACTAAGCAAGCTTTTGTATCATCTTGAAATCGGAACAACAAACTGAGAGGCATCTTTTTAATTCAACAAGACGCCCAATTTTTATGCGTACTGATAAGCGCTGACAACAAACCAGCGCCAGACAGTAACAACGGCGACGACAACAACCTCCCTTTACCATCCCTAATATCAGACAAAGCCATAAAACCATCAGCCAAATCCTGAACAATAGACATTTTCTTCAACAGACATTTCGCTTCCAAAACTCGCAATTTCCCTCGTTCGTCATCACAATTCTCCCCTCTCACCGTCGAAATCTCAACAGTCGAACTCAAACACGCCAATTGATCATTCAAACACCTCAAATCCCCAACTTTCAAACTAATGCTCCCAATATAACCGACAAACTCCGCCCAAGCACTAAACTTCGCTAAATTCTTAGCGTGTTTGGGATCAATAAGTCCGGATTTTGAAATCCAGACGATTTGTTCGATAAAGTAGTAAACTCCTTCCCCTCCGTAACACAATAAATTCAGTATAAATTTAGATTTAGAATCTTGAAACTCCGGAACACGGCGCAGAGCATTGACGTCCTGGATGAATTTACCGAGGCGAAAGGCCTTTCGGCTTAAACCGACGCTGGACTCGAAAGAGCGGAGGCGGCGATTGACGGGGTGAGAAGAAGGAATTAGGGATGTTGAGAGGAGGAGTTTGGAAGTGTAGCGAGATATTTTGAGGAGTTTGTCTACACCGTCTCGTTTTGAGAGGTAGGCTTCTATGTGTTGGAGAAGGTCTCGGTTTTGGTTAGGTGGTTTGAGCGGTGGTTTTTGCGGTGGCGGCGGTGGCGCGAGATCGGGTGGTGGTTGGTGAGGTTGCATATTGGGGGTTGAGTGTGAGATTTATGTCAAACAAGATTGAGATGAACGGAATTGATTGTAATTAAGAATTAAGATCAAGACAATATGTCAACTTGTCTAGTTTGATATTTAGGTTCGTTCACCCGAGATTGTCTGAACTGAATTGAAGTTGATAGAATTGAATTGAACTGAACTTAGGGGGTAAGATTATTGGTAGTCTTGAGACAAGACTTTAGTAAGTCTTGAGACAAGACTCGCTCAAAGACTACCAATAATCTACCTTAATCTTGACAAAGTCTTAAGTTGAGTTTTGAAAATTCAAGACTCAACTTAACTATGATTGAAAATTATCCAATTAATAGATCACATATGTTGTCATTTCTTTTATAAAAATAAAAAGAAGTAAAGTGGAAAAGTAGAAAAGTAAAGTCTGAAGTGGATCTGACGGATAATGTATAAAGTCTGAGTTAAGTCTGAACAATAAAGAAATAATAAAAGTTAGTGGAAAGCTGACGTGGCAGAGTCTTAAAGACTTTGGAGAGTCTGACGGATAATCTTACCCTTATCTGAACTGAAGTAAGAGTTAATTTGTAAAAATAAGAGCTGAACTGAACTCAAGAAAGATGAACTGAACTAAAATGAGCTCAAATTAGTCCAAGGCTGAGTAAAATCACTCCCTCCATTCAACTTCACACTACATATTTCTATTTTGTAAATTATTCACAAGTAAGCCTTTAATTTCGATTTTCTCTCAATACGTAATTTAAAACATTAAAAATAGCTAACTTTTATAATTTTTGTGTATACGTCGCTAAAGATAATTACCACGTAAAACAAGCATTGGCAAACGTAAAAAAGTTAATGTGTAGTGTGGAGTTGAATGAGGGAGTATACATTACCTGATAGGATTTTAAAATCGTATTATGTGTACGGTTTTAAAAATTATAAAATTGTTGATATAATTGACCGGTTTAATCGTAAATTTGGTTTTTTCGTTCAATTTATTGTATTTACAATAAAACGGATACATCATAAGCTTAAATGTTATAAATAGGTTACAAGTTCAACAATTAAAATTTTGTTCATTATACAAATGCTTCTGGCCAAAAGAAAGTAGGTTAATTAATATGATTATTATGCTTAAATTATTTAGTTTCTGTGAAATTCTTTTTATTTTTCTTCAAAAATTGTATCTTTAACTGTATATCCGGTTTTGTTTTTACCCGATCCGAATCTGATATCATATATACGAGAATTAGTGCTTATTAGGTAAAATTAAAACGGTAATACCACGTCGTATATTTTTGCTCAGCCCTATTTAAGACGAGTATATTCATTTTAAAATTAAAACGGTAATAGCACCTTATTAGGTACCTTATTAGGTGAAACAACTATTTTGCTAATCTCATGTTTTTCTCATGAGACTCTTAACATAAGACATGGATAATGAACTTTAATCCTTAAAATTGGATCTTGGAAATCCAAAACTTAACCTAAAAATAACGGAGCATGTTTTTTGGTACATACTTGACTTAAAAATTAACAAATCCATAAAATATGAGTAGATAAGTATGTCTCCTATTTTATTGTCGAGATTTTTCACGAGTTGAATATTTGTTTAAGGATAAATGAAAAAATGTGAGAGTCAAAATTGAGTCTTAAAAATATTACTCCCTCCCTCTGTCCGAGTCATTTGTTATCCTATTCTATTTTGAGTTGTCTTAGTCAATTGTAGTTCTTTCTATGTTAAGAATGAACTTGATGAGCAATTTGATCATTCACCGAACAGAGGAATTACTTATTAAATTTAAGAAGCAATTTAAATCTAGGATAAATATAGGCTAAGCTCCTCGCCTCCTCCCCTAAAGCAGGTAGATGTTGCATACTTGTTTAGTTGGTGTGTTGCATCCAGTTCCCAAAAGCTTAAGATCATTCAATGCTAAGTACTAACCATATTTGTCAAGGCCTTCTTCCCTTGAGGTCATTGCTTGCAACATTCAGCCTACAGTATGCAAACACATGCATGCATCAACTTGGCTAATACTAATATAATAAGGTATAAAGTACTCCGTATAAGGTAGGCTGCCTCTGCCCTTCATTCAAAGGTTACTCTTACTTTACTAAACAAATTTGAACACAAACTTTCCTAAATTCCTAACCCAAAGTACTCACTATATAATATAACAACTGCTCTAATCTCTACACTTGTTTAACCAAATTTGTCTGCTTAATCAAACTATTACATCTGCTATGAATTTTATCAGCTCCACTACTCCTGCATCCAAGGGTATTCCCTTTGCTCCCCTTTCATTTTTTTTTTTATCAACTTCCTTTGTGTCGTGTCGTGTTGTGTTGTGAATTTTTGTGTGTTTTGTGCAGCAACCTGTCTTTCCAATGCACTGACTGCATCGTCTAATATTGTTTCCCTGAAAAGTTCACATTTACTACGCTCGAATAATGTCCCTGACTTTTCCTGGCTTAAAAGGGAAGGACCTAGCATTCAGAGACTCTTCTGTCAAATCCCCAGATCCATTACAAGTAATGCTACATGATCTCTTTCTAAATAATTTCTCTCTACATTTAAAGATGTATATTTCTAATTTGTCAATATTAATATATACCTAGTCGGCCTGGTTTTAAATGTCAAAAAATAAAAATTAACACGGAGACTAGGCCACGACAACTGATACCACTACTGTGACAGAAACCGGGATTTTAAACTAGTTTTTACGCATTGATCGGTTTCTGGTGATTGATTAGGTGTCAGCAAGGGAAATAATGCTGGATCAACAGTAAACTCATTTACAGAAGAGCAGGAAGCTCTGGTTGTAAAATCCTGGAATGCAATGAAAAAAAATTCTTCTCAACTTGCCCTTAAATTCTTCTTAAGGTTTGATGAATTAATTCACTAAATTTACAACTATAGTTAGTATTTTGAGTGATATGAGATTGATTGCAGTGTTTTATTTTCAGGGTTTTTGAGATTGCACCAGCAGCAAAGAAACTCTTCTCTTTTTTAAGGGACTCCGATGATGATGCCGTCCCTTTGGAAACTAACCCGAAGCTTAAAGCTCATGCCTTGACTGTTTTTGTTATGGTGATTCCCGAGTTATTTTGAAAATTTTTGATCGATACTGCGACAAAGTTTTATATATTGACATTATCCCCTTAATTCAGACATGTGAATCAGCTGTTAATCTGAGGAAATCGGGTAAGGTGACAGTAAAAGACTCCAACTTGAAGGATTTGGGAGAGCTGCACCTCAAATATGGAGTGGTTGATGAGCATTTCGAGGTAATTAACTTTGTCAGATTATCAAGAGTCATTAACAATTGCATTAGTTGATTAACAAAACAATGGGTTTTTTTTGGAAGGTTGTGAGGTTTGCGTTACTGGAGACTATAAGGGATGCAGTGCCGGAAATGTGGTCAGATGAAATGAAGGAAGCTTGGAAAGAAGCTTATGATCAGTTGACTGCAGCTATCAAGGAACAAATGAAGCCTCCGGCGTAAGCTCCTCAGTAATCTGATACTGTAGTAAAGTACTGCGATCAATTGACTTCAACATTCTACTGATCTTTTTCGATATATAATAAAATTTGGAACGAATAAGCTATCTGTAATACTATCAGTATTAGGTATTGTATGATTATTACTTGCATCAGTCTTGAGAAGTTTACGATCGAGTTTTGGATCATTTTCGAATTGTTCACTACGGTCTCAGTTCAGTTTCTCAGGCAGGGCTGCTTGCAAGTTAGTAGTGCTTAATAAACCCATAATTGGGTTCAGTTGTTCACTTGCATGAGATTTGAATAAAAAAATCAATGCCGGAATAGCATCATTAGATTCACATCAATGAAGGTCCTTGTTCTTAATAGGCAAATGATCGACAGTAAACCAGTACACGCTCAAGTCTCAACACACCCAATATACTTAATTTCACATTCTCGGTCCACACAAACAAGGTCATGCAGAACACCTATTTTCAATTTAAAAACAAATCAATCCAACGAATATTGACAAGAATGCCAAGATGAAGCTGCTGCAGAGGAGAAGCACGACATATAGGACCCAAATAATGGTTGGATCTAGAGCATGTACACTATGAGATACCAGACAGGATAAACCAGCAAAAGGACAATGCCGAATGAGTTTGATATTCCATTCGCCCTTGTGAATGAATTCCTGAATCCACCAGAAGCTCGAATGTGCTCTTGTAACAAGTAACACCCGATTACTAAACACACTGCTGCCCCAACCACATTATCCCGAAGAGTGTCAGCAATCCAATCAGGGGCCACCACAATTATCAGAATTATTGCACCTGGCAATTCTAGCCAATCTGCATTACAAACATGCAACTCTCAGGCATACTCAAAGAGTCAAAGTGATTTGGTCCATCTACTTGAAAATACATCTAACATAAGCACTGGCAATCTCAATTACTCTATCCTAAGACGGCTAGGAATGTGGACGGGAAGATGCATACCAGGGAATTGACGTGGGAAGAAAAGGCGCAGTACAACTGCTATGAAAGCAACCCACATTCCAAACTGTCCCCTGCATTTCAAAGCAACCCGTACGGGATTACAGAAATTACTCATGTAGAATGTAGCTAGCTTCTGATTACTAGAATAGTAGGAATTCTAAGGTGCACCAAAACTCGTACCTGAAGAAGGCAAACAACACCAATGGAAGACTAAAGAAGATGTAAGGCACTAACAATCCTGTCAGCATATTCGTCTTCCAATTTGTGCGATCCAATATCAGCAAATAACTGCAACATGCATGAGAGATGGACAATGCTCAATAATTGAACACTTAGTTAATCTACAGCAAGAAATGACTAGCTAATCATATTTGCAGAGACTGTGAAACCTGTTCTCTGTTACTCCATAATAAGTTAACAAAGTTTAGTAATCATTTGATCACGACAATTAACAAAATTCAGAGGACAGCCGGACAGGGGTAATCTGGTTTTACAACTAACAAGCTAGCTGCAACGACGCATAATTTTCAGATCATATACTTATTGGATGATGAAATCCTGAGAAGGTACAGAGCCAAGAGCAAAGATTTCCAAGTATATGATACTCCGTATTATTATGAAGCAATAGCAATTTTGTGAAAGCGGTTAACTGGCCATCTTTTGAAGCAATAGCAATTTTGTGAAAGCGGTCAATTGGCCATCTTTTGGTTGCATCCTAACAGCCACTATACATCATTCATGTGCTAATCAGATGATGAATTCGCGATCCAAACAACGGTAAAGAACAAAAGGCACAAGATGCTTAACTAAGGAGTATGTTGAATGAAAGAAAACATAAAAATGTGATATAAATCTCTCCCTTGTCAAGCATGATCCAAGGTCAAACCCAGAATGTTAACAACACCACCTTGGCAACGAAAAGTAATCAAATTTTCAACCAGTAGAGGAGCTAAGGGGGGCTATCAGCGGCGCTGACCCTCGCTTGACAATGAAAATTTCAAAACTTTTAGTTAAAATTTCCGAACTTTTCTAGAATTACATTATACCCTAACTAAAAATCCTGGTTCTGCACAATGAAAATTTGAAAATTTAGGTAAAATTTCCGAATTTCAATCACTAACTAAAAATCCTGGTTCGACCCTGATCACACCAGAAAAGCTAATAAAATGAATAAACATTCAACAAAATACAAGAATCAAGATGGATTAACAAATTAAGAAAAACCCAGATGAGTTTCTAACAAAATAAATAAACCCAGATGAATGAAATGAAAAGCAGAAGAAAAGAGAGAAAGAAAGCAGACATGGCAGCAAGAGAGGCAAGCCATTGAAAGAAAGCAGTGCCAAAACCCAAACCACCAAGTTTGATTGCATCAGAAGCAAACTTGCTGAAAGCATCTTTTAGTTCATTCAAATCATGGTTGATTATCTGCTGATTTACAGATGGAAAATCATCTGTTTTCATCCTTAAATATTCCTCCTTCTTCATTTGTTTCTGAAATGAAATGATCCGTTGATTGAATGATGATCAACTCTCGGATTACTTGTTCAGTTTATTATTTTTTGGGGTACTTTGATTGCTAATTGACTTGTTATTTCAATTGGGTGTTGTGTGCTGTGACTGATCTGTTTTTGCATTGTTGTCTCATTTTGTTGACATTTGCTGCTTATTCATCGGCTCCACACTTGGTATGATTCACATGAAATCATGAATATACCCGAGTAGGATTACACCCAAACTCTCAAGTCTGACCCAACCCGAAAAGGTGCCACATCCTCTTTTCACTCATTTTTATTATTTCCTTATTATTCGGCCTTACTCAAAATTTAGCTAGACCTGACAAAAGTAACCCGACTCGAAAAGGCTGGCTCGAGACCCGAACTGACCCGAGCTACATCACCCGAATGTGACCCAAAAACCCGAACAGACCCGACCCGATCCGAACATGACCCAAACTCTTGACCCGTAACTGACCCAACCCGAAAATGACCCGGTTCTGAAACCACCCAAACCGAAAATGACCCGACAAAACATAACTCTAATTTAACCGAAAAGACTTGAAATGACTTTTTCTCTCTTATTCATTGACCCGAAAATGACCCGACCCAAAATAACCCGATTCGGTTACCCGAAACTGACCCGACAAACAAACCCGATATAGACCCGAAACCCGAAATGACCCGAGGCGACCCGAATTAACCCGAAATCAATGAAAGACCCGAACTGATCCGAGCCGAACTGGCCCGACCCGAACCCGACCCGTTGACCCGATTTGCCAGGTCTAAATTTACCTCAGACTTACATTATATCCGTCAGACTCACCTCATACTTTACTTTTCTATTTTACTTTTTTCTCGACAAACTTATTAATTAGCTATAGTTTCTAGAAAGTTGAGTCAGACTCACTGACTTACCCAAAGTCTTAAGTTAAATCTTCGATTTCGAGACTCAACTTAATACTTTGTAATGGGTAAGATTATTGATAGTTTTGAGACAAGACTTTGGTAAGTCTTAAGACAAAACTCACTCAAGACTATCAATCTACCAAAGCTTTAACAAAATCTTAAGTTGAGCCTTGAAAATCCAAGATTCAACTTAAAACTTTGGGTGAATCTTGACCCCACCTTCTAAGAAAATTATCCAATGAGAGGATCACATGTGTCATTTTTTTTTTTAAGTTTGTAGAAAAAAGAAGTGAAATGGAAAAACACAGTATGAGGTGTGCCTGACTGATAATTTATGGAGTCTGAACCTCTGAGGTGAGTATTAACAATAAAGAAATAATAAAAGTAAGTGAAAAGCTGATGCGACAGAGTCTTAAGATTTTGGTCAGTCTGGCTTAGAACGAGTTGTCCGTCTTAAATTTTAGAACGGGTTAAATATTACCACATTAATATTGTATATATAATCCGGAAACCAAGGGACTTCAATGTAATTAAATAAATTTATAAAAATTAATTATTCTATATAGTTTTTAATCGATAGCACTGTGTGATGGACCCGACCAATGGACTTTAATGTAAACATGTCCAACTTATGGTATTAATTAGTATAAAAACTGTTAATTATTTAATATAGACAAATACGGAGTATAATATAAGTATGTTATATTTTGGAAACTATTAAAAGGTAAATAAATCAAGCTAGATTTCCAAAAAATATAATATTTCATAATTATTTCGATTTGATTTAATGCATATATATAATGTATTTGTATAAATATATAAGCCTTTTAAAATTTCATGCCTAAGGCTCTGTTTGGTAAATGGCATATTGGCCAAATTTCAGCATATTGAAGAGGTTTAGCATGTTTGACTTACGAATATGCTAATTAAAGCGTTTGGTTAATGTTATATTGAAATAGTATATTGGGGTCCAATATGCTATTTTGCAATATGTTGCTCCTACCAGCATATTAGGTTAGCGGATTAGAAAGAATAAAAATTGTCTTCTTTACCACCCTTAAAAAATACTAACCTTCCTTTTACATATTCAATAAATAATTTGTTCATGTCTTTATTTGTCATTTAATAAAGGATCTAAACAATCTGTTAATCTAAAACTGTCAATTACCAAACACCTCTATAACAATTCTGCTAGTCAAACCTCCTAAATTATTCTGCTAGTCAATTCTGCTTTCTAAATCTGCTTCTGCCAATATTAATCCGCTATTTACCAAACAGGGTCTAAATAGTAAAAGTAATTCCGTTAGTAGTGAAAATAATTGTAGTAATATTGGATATTGTAATATGTTAGTAATCACTCATCTAAATAGTCAAAGTAACAATATTAGCAGCGAGCGGGAATAATAAAAGTAATAGAAGTAACAACTTGAGTAGTGAAATTACTAATATTAATGCGACAGTAGTGAAAGTAACAATAATTACGTAACAATAATTACGGTGGGAGTAGTGAAAGTAGCAGTACGAATAACGAATGTAATAAAAGTAACAATACTAACAACAAGAGAAAGTATATATAAACAATAACTAACCAATCAATTTAAGTAAATTATTATTAGCGGGAATAATAAATTTGTCTCATAATTTATTTCATCATAATTTTAAGATATATCGTATAAAAATATATTAATGATAAATTTATGAGTTATGCAACTTTAAAGTAGTTTTATTTAATTGAAATAAATTTTATTGCTAAATAGAGGTAGCCATGGCGGAGTTGAGCACCAATACTAGTTGTGGTAATAAAGACATAAATTTTGGCATTTTCTAAGTCACTTGATATGTGATTTGGTATATATTTGGCTTATCTTAAGCTTAAGACGTATAGTATCCGTTTTAAATGAGAATTTGTGCAAGTCTTAGTATTTGTTTGGTTACCCACTTAATTCATGGGAATTCTAAAATCCTATTGTAATACCCGCCCTTTTAGGACCTTTGACTATCGTTGACTGACCTTAGTGTTGGAGTGAGTGTCCTCAACAATAGTGCGTTCACGATGACG